>JAQSVH010000009.1:13131663-13147124 GCA_029448705.1 Adansonia digitata
TAATACCTATGCACACAAAAAATAACCAAAATATAAAACAGCCACCTCTTTCCCCCCACAAAAAAAAAAAAAAAAAAAAGAGGAAAGGAATAGAAACTACTATATAACTATGATGAGAAAGACTTAATTGAGGAATAAGCCCATTTGTGTAATTTTATCCATAAAATCTTAGAAACACAGTAAACAAATCATACAAGATATAAAGGTAAACAAGAAAAGGTTTTTAAAAAAGAGATTTAGGACATTAAAAACTGGAAGTATATAAATTGTTTTAGTTCAACATGCTCAACATGAAAATCACTCCAAACCAAAAATCCTTTCCTAACAATCTTTGTGCTACTTGAATGTCATGAAAAAATTTGTCAATGAATGAAACCATATAATGGAGACTATCATCCTGTTAAGCAGATGCAAGCCATAGATTATCATACATCACTACAAATGCACACCAAAATATATGCAGATTGGTTGAGATTTATTGACTCCTTAATAAATCAATAGAAGAGTTGAAAACTAATTCAATGAAGTGAATTGTTAGAACTTGTTTCCCTCGTGCTTAGTGGTCATTTGATAATTATGAGAACTCTGAACAACTACTGGTTGGAGAATTTGAATTTACTACGATTATTACATCACACAAAGATTATGGAACAGTTGGAAAGACGGAAAATCAGCAATGAAGACCATAAAATCAAATTTTACAAAGAGATGCATATCTTATGCGGTTTTGCTTATAGGAAAAGAAAATGAATCTTAAATGGCAAGAAACAAAAAAAACTTTTCATTGAAGTCAGTACAAAGAGGTCAATATAAGGAAATATCTTAGTTCTGTATTATGATTGAAATCCATAAAATTGGCTGCTCAAAATTCACAAAAAGGTTTGTTCTACAAATTTAAAACCTTATAGGCTACCTCTTTTTTGTCTAGCACCAAACATAGGTAAGATACCCCCAATAATCTATAACAGTTAGAACTTTTGCTACCAACTAAATCATTTTATAGTCAAACAAATCATAGCTACTCAATATGTATGTGTGTGTGTGTGTGTGTGTGTGTGTATATAAAAAACACATTAATACCTGTGCTCTTCCTAGAGCAAAAGTAGGAATAAGCACCTTTCCTCCAGCAGCAACACAATTATGAACCTGAAATGAACCACACAGAAGCATATGCAAGACAGAAGATGATGCAATTAAAACAAAGTAAATATTATCATAATAAAATAGAAGATGACGCAAGATAATTCACAGAAGACAACACCGTGTGGAATAGATACTCCAATTATACAATTATAGTAGTCTCATAAAGCAAGTAAATAGCCACAATGTCCAAGAGCAAAATTGATTTTCGGTCCTCATTGATCAACAAAATTTTGAAGATATGCACCTATAAATTTCAATGTGTATTAAAAAGAGGCCTAGTGAATCCATGGACTAATCATATTGAAAATTTTGGATGCACTTCCCTCTAGCTAAGACCATGAGTTACAATAAAATTACATTATTCACGTATATCACAAAGATGAAAACATTTTGACCACTTAAATATCAGTATCATGAAAGAGTACTCATGAAAGTTTTGAGCACTCAAGATATTTATGAAAAATAAAAATAAAAAAAAATTGCAGTATAATTGACTAGATTATGTATATAACAAAAGTAATTAGATAGCAAATTGAATTATAATCTGTTAACTCTGTTACTGGGTAAAATTATGTAACCAAGACCAAGTAAGTATTTTCTTTTAACTAAATGACCCAAAAATTATAGTAAGTGTTGTGAAGAGATTACTTTAAGATTTAAGCATCAGAAATAATGAATAAAAGATATCATTCCACCTTGCAATAAGAAATTGCTTAATGCAGAGACACGTGATCAAATTAATATAACTCTTCCACCCAAAACTAGAACTAATATTCTGAATGCTTTTCTAAGTCTTTCTAATCATATAATTTGAACATTAGATGGTCGAAATCACAAGGAAGAATGGCAGCTTCCTGCAATCTTTTTTATACATTTCCTGTTTAAACTAGTTTAACACGGTGAAGAAAAAAATTTTATTTACCAGTCATTTCCCTAGAGAAATGCAACAACAAAATGTAGACAAAAAAATAGCCTGAAATTATGAAAGTAGAGTATACATACAGCTTGAAGGAATTCCCTCTCTCGCCCATATCTTGAATCACGTATGGTTGTTGCATAAGTCGACCTGTTATAGGAATATTTCTATAAAATTTTGCTCAAACTAACCATTTCTATGACCTGGAATACAATTATATGTTTGCAATGCAAAGGTTTCATAGCACTTTGAGTAAGGAACAGCTAGTCAAATTGAAGGAGAAAACATAATAAAAGATGGTAAGACAATCATTTTGAATTTTCTATGTAGTTTAAACACTAGTTCCAAATCAATAGTAAAAAAAATGGATATTTTAGTATTACAAAGAAAATGTGTGAAGAAATAGATGATAAGCAAAGAAATCAGAGGTTTTATAATTACAATGAGAGCTGAAATAAGAATCGAAGTAACAAATTGGAAGATTTCTTTTACTCAGAATACAAAAATAACAAAACATTGTATGCAAAATCACCTAAAATGAAAGAAATCCTCAAAAGTTATTAGAGCAATATCCATCAAAACTGAAGAAAATGAAAGATGTTCTCAGAGATTCAGTGGAATGTTCTTCTATCCACTGCTGCCTCTTACAGCCTCAATGCCTGCCGGCACATCTCTTCATCGGAAAAGATGCCCACAAAGATGGTTGTACGGATAATAGAGTGAGAGAGAGAAAGAGATTTCTCCTTTGCCTCAGTGGAGACAAGGATTTCCCCTGATTTTTTGCATGGGCTTAAGACATTAGTGGAGGGAGTGAATTTATGTCTCCAAACTAAAGTGACACACATAGGGAGGACCCCAAAGGAGAAGAAGTGTCCAGCCTTCCCCACTATCCATGGTCAACCTTTAAATTTTACAATTTATACAAGGCTACTGGTCTAATGACCTGAAGCATACAAACAAGATTGTAACTAGTACAAAAACAGTTGATTACTGATTTAGTGAGTTTCATAGGATCTGTTCGTCAAATTTTCTGGAGAACTTTGAATAGATCTTTAGATAGTTTCACAACGGTAACTAAAAGGGGAAATGCTTGGGACAAATTTTAAACGATATAATTTAATACACATATTTTGACACTACACTCAAGCTATTCAACAAGAGGAATGACTATATATGTGCATATATGTATAATTTTCATACTCTGTTATAAGAAGGTCCAGCTGCAGTCTATCAATCTGAGCTGCCCCAAGATGTCTATCAGGCGTCATATTATAATCTCCTGTGTAAACCATAGCAGCATCTCCCACTTTTGCATAAAACATTGCTGCCCCAATAACCTTAAAACCACCAAAGAGAACGAACCACTTAAATTACTGACAGCATTCTCAGTAAAGAATGGTGGAGAACTTAAAAAAAGAAAGACTTAAAAATGAAAACATGTTATTGGTCTTCTCACAAATGCAGGCTACATGGATTTTACAAATGTCCTGAGCTCCCAGCTCACATACTCAAGGTTCCAGAAAGGTATAAATATATCTTACTTGTAAATGCATATGAAAAAATCATCTAGTAAAAATGGAGATACCAAGTTCCCTTGTTCACCATAAGTTTTCATTTGGTATTTAGATTTATCTTTGGTTTCATTAATAAATAAAGTCTGGTAGTACTGCATGATGCTCTGCAAGTTTTGTTGTGGGATTGAACCATTCAATGCCAAGATTGAAGACAAAATCAGACTAGAATTTACTACTTGGTCTTAGATTGCTTCTCTCAAATTAAATGCTCCTCGCAGTTTGCAATGATTTATGCGAATGAGTCCCATATAACCAACAATTTAATGCTTCACAGACCCAAAACTGCAATCCCATCATGTTCATGATTCAAAAGTTCTCTTCCACACAACCATGCAACCTCAAAACAACAATATACTGCCACGCAGTTCATATTTAAGATATCTATTTTAGTCTAATAGGCAACAATATAGCTAAAGCACTCAACAATTTTAACTCAACCAGTGATCCAACATCATTCAATCAATTCCTCTACAGCCTTCTTAAGACCAAAGAGCTAGGTAGCTCTGTTAAAGCAGATGGAATTTAACAGATATCCATAGCTAATCTGCAATCATAAATGTGAACCTCTCATATACAAATGGATCATATGTGCAGGTGCTACAAATGTGAGACAAGACTAAGAAAAAAGACGTGCTTTAGAACTGAATTTAAAATGCTTACATGTCCTGCATAGTAGGCACGGATTTGAAGATCTTTATCAACCTGCACAGTTTGCTTCAAATCCACTGGTATAACTGCAATAAGGAGTCAGATCAGAATTAAAAAAAATAAATAAATAAACAAGAAAACTTCAGAGAGGACACTTCAAGCAAGGAATAACAACTAGGAAGTTGGTCTTGCATAAAAATAAATTTGTGAATCTGTAAGAAAAATAGATCATATATTAAGGAAATCTTCAGAAGTCTATTCCAATTGTTAGGCCATATAAGGTTCATGATGTAAATTTTGAAGAGTGAAACTTAGGGTTTACTTCAAATCAAATAATCTATTTGATAAATAGCTTCAAGTTAACCAGTGTTGCAACTCTACAATTTAGATAGAGAATGTAAATACAGGAAGCTAACAATGATCAGAGATCACCAATGTAATGCTACTCAAGTAGAAGTCCTAATGTCCAAAAAAATAAACTTATCCCATGCTTAAGTGCATTTCTGATTAGTTAATCTTCAGTTGTTGCTTGATACCAGGCACAGCATGCAGTATTGAATATCATCTGGATATATCCTCAGCAAAATGATTGCTGGGAAGATTGGAGATCATAAATTTGTGATTGGGGTTCCAAGTCCAATTTAGACCATAAGAAATATTTAGCCAGAAACATATTCTAAAAATAGGAGGGTCGTGCAAATGATTCTTTTTACAGCAAATGACACAACTTTGAAAACAAACTGCAAGGCTAACAGCACTTCTAGACTGTTAGGACAGCTTCTGAATTGCTACCTAATGAACCAGAAAGACAAGCCAACCCATCATACGCACATAAAACTACTCGTAATAACAATCTTTTAAATATAGAAGCATCTTCACAAAATGAGCAAAGGAAATGGAGATTTAAGTACCTTTTTTCATGCATTCTGCAATATGATCAGAACTAAATTGTTCGTCCTCACCTCTTCGGTCCATATTCTTCCTGTAGTCCTCTAACATCAAAGGGGCCAATGCCTTTGTCGGATACTGCGAATACAATAAACATCACCAAAGAAGTAAAATCAAAATCACTATACTATCCCATTGGGTCATTTTATCAAACACTAGACGAAGAGAAGTTACAGTCATGTAAATTGGACCCTTATAACCGCAAACTTCAGTGAAATAAGGAAGTGCTCCAATATGATCCAAATGACTGCAAAAAAGAAAAAAAACAGTTAATCGAAAATCCAAACCAATAAATTATCAACTGAGAGAAACAAAAGAAAAAGAGTAAACTGAGTGAATGGAGGAATACAAGTGAGTAACGATAACACAAGTGAGAGCACCATCGAAATCCCCAGTCTTTGAAATGAGAGAAAAATCTGGGTATCGACGAGAATCGGTGTATCCCATATGCATCCCGCAGTCGAACATGATTCTCTTGCCGTTTATTGACACCACCACGCAGCTCTTCCCAACTTCTTGGCCTGCCCCTGAAAATTAAACACCTCCATTCATTTGTACCCAAAAGAAAAACCTTTAAGGGAATTCATGAAAGGATAAAAATTGGTGGGTAGTTTTCTTAGCAGTTACCAAGGACAAGGCACTCGATTGCCATGATTGGAGTTAATCGAGTTCAAGCTTCAAACACCTCTAGAACCACTTGGTTGGCGCTCTTCCCTGTGATTCTTTCTTAAGAAATTATATTATATTTATTTTTAAAATAAAAAATTGTGATGAATTTGTAATTTTTTATTAAATATATATATATATACACCATTATTTTATAGTTTAGTTTTTGATAATTTTTTAATTAAATTGATGATTTTTTCTCATCCAACATCAAATTAAACCAAACACTTAAATTAAAAATATAATTTATAGAATATCATAACATATAATGATTAAATGCTTGTTTTATAGATATTTTTAAGATTAATTAATATTATTTTAAAAAATAAAAATTTTAATTTAATGTATCAATTTTTCAATGAAAAAAATATAAATTTTTCTTAGATATTATGAATTTAATATTATCGAATCAAGTAATATTAATTTAAATATAAAATGATAAAAAAATTAAATCTTTTATAAATTAAATAATGATATTATTATAAGTATATTTATATTTTTAATTATTTTATATAATATATTTTTTAAAAAATCTCTCAACAATTTAAAACAACTACTGTTATTTTAATCAAACTATTACATAGTTATCTCTTAAAAAACTAACACCATTTAAAAAAATTATAATTCTGTTAAGAACATTACAAATATATTACAATTCTCTTAATTAGTGTCTAATGCAATAATTAAGGTGATATATATATATGTATGAGAAGAAAGACATAATTAATATATTATTTTTCTTTAATTCTATAAAAATAATGTATTAAATATAAAAATTTTTATAAAATAATAAATAAAAAATTTAATCAATATCTATAGGTATCAGCTAAGCAAAACTTTTGATATAAATTAAAAGGTTGCGGTCCAAAAGAAAAAGGTTAAGGTTCCATTTTGATGGGCAATAAGATTAGCTCTAATAGGATTAGTTATTATAGTATTGAGATTGAAAACTATAGCAACAAAAGTAAAGTTGGTAGTGAGGTATGCGTTTGATTCAAATAGAATAGTAGAGGTAATGTGAATTTTTGTAAAAAATAATAATAATAATTAAAGACATTAGATCTAAAATTGTATATAATAAAAAATTTTAAAATTTTTTTATATTTATAAAATTAATAGAGAATTAAAATTTTATCATATTATTTTTATTATATAATAATAAAATTTATTTATTAAGTTAAATTATCAAAATTACTTTAAAAATTTTAAGTAAAAATAATATATATTTAAATATAAATCTATTTATGATTTCAAATATTTCGTATATTTAGTTTAAATTTATTTATTTTATTATATTATAATTGTCTTTAAAATATTTAATACTTATATAAATTTATATCATATCATATTATATGCTTACGATATATATTTATATCATTTCATATTATATGTATTTTATATCTTATATATATTATATTTATGTAACAAATTGAGATAATGATTTTCGGTATAGCGAACTCCATCAACACCAAAAATATTTTCAATAAGTTATATTTATTATTACATACATAATAAATATTATTATAATAAATATCAATAATTAAAAATTTAAAAATTTAAATAATAACGATAACATTGGTTTGCAATTATTATTTAAATTATTTTACTTATTATGTACATTGAATTTTGTTATGGAGTTTTTTTAAAACATTTTATCATTAATTAATATATTATTTATAGTAATAATGTTTTATTAAATATAATGATTGATAATTGTTTTAATCATTTTTCAGTTATTAGGTAAAAATATTATTATATAATATCATACTAATATTAAAGATGTTATAAAAGTAATTATTAATAAAATTTATATCTATTCATCGATTTATTAACGAGTG
Source organism: Adansonia digitata (assembly GCA_029448705.1). Classification (NCBI taxonomy): domain Eukaryota; kingdom Viridiplantae; phylum Streptophyta; class Magnoliopsida; order Malvales; family Malvaceae; genus Adansonia; species Adansonia digitata. The sequence goes on from JAQSVH010000009.1 coordinate 13,139,397, forward strand.
CTTTTATAATACTTTTTAAAGTTAGTTGATGTCTATATTAATTATAAAATGATCAGTTGAATTTGATATCCTGAGTTATATAATATCAATTTAATCAATGAATTTACTGTAAAAATATCTAATATATATTTTATTACCCACTTTTTAGTTAAAAAATTCTTTTTTTTATTTGCAAAAAATACCAATTATTTTAATTTATTGTTTATTTTAAAAATAAAAAATAAAAATTCACTTACTTTGCAAGTGTGTTAAAATTATAGTTAAAGTAATAATATTTGGGCTACATACGTCAAGCCCAACATATTTAAAAAATTACTTAATTTCTTTTGTCAACGAGTAAACTCACGTGTAGATTTCATATATTTTATTATGTTATAATTATATTTAAATTTTTTTATATTTATATCAATTTTAATAAGTTTATAATTTATATTAAATAGATTTTAAAAATATATTCGTCTCGTATTATGTCATATTTTTTAATTTTATGTATATTATATTCGTATAATTATATTAAATATTATCAAATCTACTTATAGATGCATTTAAATTTAACCGATAGATAGAATTTTTAAGTTTATTCATTACTTTAAAAATAATATTTTTTATATTATAAAAATTAATTAAAAACTAAATTTAATTCAATTCGAATAATTACATGTTTTTAACATATGAATCAAAAGTTTAATCAATATATCTTTTCACAGTATTTTAAATTTTAAGGAAAATTATTTTATAGTATTTTTAAAGTTTTTGAATAATTGAAAAATAAATATTTATATATATAAAAATAATTATAAATAAAATTTATTTTAATTCTAATAATTATAATTTTTTAATTTATAAATTAAAATTGAACTAATAATACCTATTTATTAGCCCAACCGAAACTAAATCAAATTTACTAAAAATTGAATTAAAATATGATTAAATATTACTATTGATTTGATTTTTGATTTTGATTTTTTAATATTACTCTAAATGCACATTAATGTTATAATCTGTAATTTCTCCAAAATTATTAAATTAATTAAAATTAAAATAATTTTTTTTAAAATTTTAACACTTTATTACAATAAAATTTTATATTTTTATTACATTAAAATAAATCTTTAATATATAAAAATAAATTATTAACATTTAATTTAATTTAAATAACTCTAATATTTTAATTTACGTTTAAATTTACAATTCGTACTGTTACATTTAAAATATAAAAAAAATAATTAAAAAATTTCAAAAATTCAAGATATTTTGAAAATATTCTCTCTCTCTCTCTCTCTCTCTCTCTCTCGCTCTCTCTTTTCAATCTGTCACTGTAACGAGGCTTAAATCCACAATCTATGGGAGAGAAAGAAAAATGCAACATTATTTACATTATTTTCTCTTTATCTTTCCTTTGTATATCTGAAAATCTGTTCAACAGCTGTATTTCAATTGATTTTGAAACCCCAGCATTTGGATCCACTTCAAGTTTTAAATGTGAAGGAAACTTCCATTTTTGAAAAGTATTTTTTTTTTTTTTTGGTTTTGGTTGCATTTTGTGCTTAAAGTGGTGAGAGGGAGTGATTGGATCGGAGATGGCGGAGATTGCCGGCGAAGTGGCGGAGATAGGAAGCAATGCGACGGGGGGTGAGTCGCCGATGAGATTGAGGGTGACATCGACCACGGCGGAAGTGCCTCCGCCGTTGGCGGTCTCGGCATCGTTTAAAGAGAGTGGAGGGAAAGTTTCATCAAGGAGGAGAGCTGTTATCCCTAGCTTCGATGTGGATAATGATTTCATCACATTGCTGCAAGCGTCGGATCCGGTGAAAGTAGAGCTTAATCGGTTGGAGAATGAAGTTAGAGGTGATGAACGTGGCTCGATCTAGTTGTTTTTCGCCTCGATTCGGCCCAATTAAGCTGCTTTTTAGTTAACAGTTAACACGTAACTGTTTTTATTTTCATTTTAATATTTTCTGATTTGTTTGGGTTGGGTTACAGATAAAGACAGAGAATTGGGAGAAGCACAAGCGGAAATTAAGGCATTAAGGACGTCTGAAAGGCTAAGAGAAAAGGCTGTCGAAGAGGTTGATTATTATTTTTTTTGGAAAAAAATATTGTTGGGTTTTAATTTATATAAGAAATTAAATTTAATTGATTGGTTAAACGTTTTAGCAATAGTTGTAACTAGAATAGTAATTTATTTTGAAAGTTTTTTTAAATTTGCTAATTTTGTGGATTGATGTCTAATCTTAGTGGAATGTCCACTGTTTCTTGTTTCCTTCTCATTAATGGATGTTTGAGTTTTGGCTTTGAATTTTAGAGATGATAATACTGTTATAGAATTAAGAAATTGATGGAGGATGGGGTTGTCTGCATTTGAGTGTGTATTATTATTTTACTCTATGCTACTCAGACTCGGATGTGATTTTTAGATACGGGTATATGTCTGACACGAGTATGTTATATATATATTTTAAAGTTTTTCCACTTATTTAGAGGATTCTTGGAGGATCATATCACTATACGTCTATCTGAATATGTGTCGGATGGTAGTGTTGGGCGCGGGTATTCCCTGAAAAATGAAGAGACGTAGCAACATAGATTTTACTGAAGTCTTCATTGCTGATGGCAAATATATGTTCCTTCTGATGGTAGGAAAGTTGGTTTCCTGGTCTTGGAGGATATAACTTTGCTGAAATACATTATATATAACTGTTCTGTTAAAGTCATGTTGGGTGGAATTTTCATCATAGTTATTTGTTGCTGAGAGTAGTTTTAGAAAGTCAGTGATGGACTGTCTCATCTAACAGCATGAATCCTTTTTTTGATGCTTTATCCAACTTCATTTTCCGGTTGCCTTGTAGTACCTGTGTGTTCTGATTATAGATTATGACAGATTGATTTCACTTTGCATCTGTTCAGTTGCTTTGGCCCTGTCTGTTAATATTGTTGGCTTATAACCGTTGAAGCTGTCACAAGATTTTGTGCATACCTGTAATCTAGAACTTGTTTCATGCTTTTCCTGCTAGATTAAATGTCCTTCTTTACATTTTCTTTCTATATTTAATTATCTAGTGGGTTTAGGGTTTGATTGAATGGATTGTTTTGATGTTTAGAGATTCAGATGGTTAATTGTCCTCTTTGTTTTATTACGTCCTATTTCTGCATATTACGAGTGATCCCTAATCTTATTCTGGAAAACCTCATTATCATTATCTTTATGTAATTTATGGCTTTTCTATGCTGGCCAATGTTCTTGCATCAATGACTGCAACCTTTTTGTAGTTATTCTATATATATAAGCTTATGACTGTTTGTGGTGTTGGACAGGTTTTAAATGTAGTTTTACATTGGTTATCTGACTTGGAATTCTTGTAACATTTGTTGTGATTGAGATGGAACTGACTTTGTTTTCATTTTTCTTTTGTGCCATAGCTCACCGATGAGCTCTCAAAAATGGAAGAGAAGCTTAAATTGATGGAATCTCTTCTTGAAAGCAAGGTATAGGTTTGAAATCCTATTCAACCCTTATTATTATTATTTTGTTGTGCTGCTATATCTAGTTAATAAACATGTTTTGCAGAACCTGGAAATCAAGAAAATAAATGACGAGAAGAAGGCATCCATGGCTGCTCAATTTGCAGCTGAGGCCACTCTGCGGAGGGTTCATGCTGCTCAAAAGGATGATGATATGCCTCCTATTGAAGCAATTCTTGCACCCTTGGAGGCTGAGCTGAAGCTTGCTCGGCAAGAGGTATTTCATATGTGTTTTTAACTATTGATTCCATATCACAAAGAGAATTAGGGAATGTTTTGTAAACTTATATGTGATTGATTATTCTCTTATCGATTAGTTCTTTTGGTTCTTTGCAGATTGCAAAGCTTCAAGATGATAACAAAGCCCTTGATCGTCTAACTAAATCAAAAGAAGCGGCATTACTTGAAGCTGAAAGGACCGTACAATTTGCGTTGGCCAAAGCATCAATGGTGGATGATCTCCAAAATAAAAACCAGGAGCTGATGAAGCAGATAGAAATTTGCCAGGTATTCCAATCATTCTTGGTGTTTACTTTTCTCAGGTGCATCAGGAGTTGGGGAATATATTTTTGGCTTACTCCGTCAACTATATCATGAAGAAAGTCACGTGTTTACGAGTTGTTTATGGTAGGAAGAAAACAAAATTTTGGACAAAATGCATCGCCAAAAGGTTGCAGAGGTCGAAAAGCTTACACAAACAGTAAGGGAGTTGGAAGAGGCTGTTCTTGCAGGTGGTGCTGCTGCAAATGCAGTTAGGGATTATCAGCGGAAAGTTCAGGAGATGAATGTAATGTGCCCAGAATTTAAATGTCAAAGTTTGCCTGTCCTTTTTGTTGATATAGTCCTAAAGCTCTTCCCACAATGAATGATTGTTTCCGTGTTCATTAGGAGGAAAGAAAAACTCTTGATCGAGAGCTGGCACGTGCAAAAGTTACCGCTAATAGAGTGGCCACGGTTGTAGCAAATGAGTGGAAAGATGCTAATGACAAAGTGATGCCTGTAAAACAATGGCTTGAAGAACGGAGATTCTTGCAGGTTTTTGCGGATGGTTTCTCCCGCTGAATAAAACTACAGGCACTTAAATTAGTACTTTCTATTCATTGTGGACTTTATTTCTTCCAGGGAGAAATGCTGCAACTTCGTGACAAGCTTGCCATAACTGAGCGAGCTGCAAAATCAGAAGCACAGTTGAAAGTAATAATCGGACTGTGACAATTACTATTCTGTTATATATGTTGATGCTGTTGGTCTTGAAATCAGGGCGTTTGTTTGATTTGCTAGGAGAAATATCAATTAAGGCTTAGAGTTCTAGAAGAGAACTTGAGAGGATCTTCTAACAGCGTTGGTCGCAGTACATCAGATGGAAGAAGCATAAGCAATGGGCCTTCTAGGCGTCAGTCTTTAGGCGGAGCTGATAACTTCTCAAAACTTACATCCAATGGGCTTTTATCCAAGAGATCACCAAGCTCTCAATTGAGATCCTCCTTGTCGTCTAGTACAGTGTTGAAGCATGCTAAAGGAACATCCAAGTCATTCGATGGAGGCACAAGATCGTTAGACAGGGCTAAAGTGCTTTTAAATGGAACAGGCTCAAATGTTTCATTAAACCAGCCTTCTGAGGGAACCAAGCAGGGTGAAGCACCGAATAACAAAAAACCCAATGATTTCCAGCCGGTAGACACAAAGGATAACGTTCCAGGAGTATTGTACGATCTGCTTCAGAAAGAGGTCATAGCTTTGAGGAAAGCTGGTCATGAGAAAGATCAAAGCCTTAAGGATAAGGATGATGCAATTGAGGTTGATACTTGTTTTCTTTCAAGCCAAAACCATTTTAATTTATCCTTCTGGATAATTGCTCTAATAATCCTTGTATTTTTCAGATGCTAGCTAAGAAGGTGGAAACATTGACAAAGGCAATGGAAGTCGAGGCTAAAAAGATGCGAAGAGAAGTAGCTGCTATGGAGAAAGAGGTTGCGGCCATGCGTGTGGAGAAAGAACATGAGAATAGGGCCAAGCGGTTTGGTAACTCCAAGGGATCTGCTGCTCAGCTGCTTACTGGAAGGTGATTTTATTATTTATAGACTTGTTGGTTTGCCTGTCTCCTATGTATTCACCGCAGCTTAAAATGTACGAGAACGTGCATTGATTGTTACATGCTCTCCTGGATAGGGTTCTTAAAGACTATTGATGAAATTTCGAATCAGTTACATGTAGATGACGGGATTCAGTTTTGTTTGGTACTTCAAGTTGTGGTGATCAGTTCTAATGGATCCGCTTGTTAATTTTTATTTTTATTTTTTCCGATTTTCAGCCTAGTTGATATTGGATGACTTGCAGACCCAAGAGTCAAGGCCTGTGATATATAAATGTCACCATGCTAGTTTAGTTTTCATTGATTACATAGTTGTATATTCTGAATATTGATACTCAATATAGCATTATAGCTAACAAATTCTCGAATTTATGCAGAACTGCATCTCGAAGTGGGTTAACACGCAGCACTCAATAACAACTTTTTTTAATCGAAGCATTGGCGAGGGAGGAAATTCGCCTTTGTTTTATTTTTTTAATAATTTTTTACCTCTCATTTAGTGATTGGTTATAAGATTATAACTTGCACGCAGATGAACCTACATTCGCTGAAATTCAGGGTAAAAAAAAAGAGCAAAATTCCAAGGAAGAAATCGGTATGCTTCTGACATAGACCGCTTATTCCTCTGCTAGGAGATCAGCCAATAAATATATATATATATATAAGGAACTTTTGACTATGTGCTAATGTCATGGGCCGAGACTCAGCACAGACCAACTCTCGGACTGTGACACTAACATATGTTAGGTTTTCCGACTCAGCACAGACCAACTCTCGGACTGTGACACTAACATATGTTAGGTTTTCCTTTTGAATGGCCAGTAGTTTGTGTGGTTGTATAGGTAGCTTTTTTCAGCTTTTCCGGTCGTCGACTCATCCCACTTTTTTTGCAGTTCATATTTTGAATTTGCAGTTAGATTGATTTGTCTTTCAAGTTTGTTAATATTCTTCTTTTTGAGATCTACTGTTGGTTGTGTTATTCAGTAATAGTTACTTTGCTTATATATCTGAACGATGACTTTGTTTTTCTTTAGCTGTTTATCAGAGGTGATGACGGATCGGATATCTTCGTTTTTCTGTACTATTCGAATCTGCACTGTATGCCATCCCTTTTGTTTACTTTTGAATACCAATTCACCCGTCGACTTGGGCTAGCTCAGTTAGGCTTGGGTCTTAATTTTCTTGTTTTGAGCTGACTCGGCCTAGCTAGAACATTAATTTTAAGTTAAAATGATATAGTTTTATCTAAATTCTAATTATAAAATATATATTAATATAAAAATAATTTTTAATGGGATAAATAATAATTTGAGTTTAAATAAGCAGGTTGAGCTAAATTCGAGTTTGGTTTAAAATTTAAAATTTTTGAAGCCACAGCACCTTATGAAGGTTGATATTTTCGCATTGTCCCTAGTCTTAATTAGATCTATCTAAAAGTCAAGCTATCTATGGACCGCACAAACATAAAGTACCCGGAGTTGGGAGACGGGATATGTTACTTGAAGTACCTGAAGTCGAGGTATAGGATTTTTTTTTTTTCAAATCAGGTGTGGATTATTGTTTAACAAATAAAATATTAAAATTTAATTATAAAAATATAAATATGAGAGTATGTGTTTGATACATATTTTTTAATATTAAAAATGATTATATTAATATGATACAGATAAAATAAATAAAATACATTAGAAATATATGTTTTAAAATTTATATAAATATAAAATATTTTAAATATAATTATAATATAATAAAATACGAATATATGTGTTAAAAGATTTATTTATTGCGGGGGGGCTAGTCGGGTCTGAAAAGAATCCCATTTGAGACCTTTTTCAATGTATTGGATGTTGGATGGATCAAAAGGGCCTTTGATTCTGTCAATGGAGTTTATCACAGCTCTAGGCGGGATTACGCTCCTTGATGGATCTGGTGAAGTCCCATAGCTCAAACATGAAGAAAAACCCTGAAATAAAATGGTAAAAACATTTTTTTCAATATAAAAAAAGCAATAACATTGTAATTATAAATTAAGAAAGAGAGAGATGTACTCTTACCATTAGGTCAAGAGAATGTTGGCAGTAAACACTTTTTTTTTTGAAGAAAATAATAGATCG
>JAQSVH010000009.1:13217893-13234466 GCA_029448705.1 Adansonia digitata
TCGCAATTGAGGTTTCCTTTTTTCTTCTTTTATCTAATTGTCAATGGCGAAATTGCTTATCTTTTTGTATATTTTCATTTTTTTTTTGGTCAATTTGTTAGAGCAATGTGTTTATCATTCTTCTAATTATGTTTCATTAGTTGCTAGAAATCTGCCTTTGAAAGTAGAGGGGTGAATGTTTATGGATATTAGGTTTAATGGTTTCTATTGTCCCAAGCCAACAGTCAATAATTAGAATTTGAGATTTCCATGAAGAGGTTTCAAGTTGAAATTTAAAACATGCAATGGGTTTTATAAGATAGGAAAAGATTATGTTTCATTCTGTAGGTTAAGTTCTAATGATGTTTTGTATGATACAAGGAAAAGAAAAAAGCTTTTGGTATTTTCTAATTTTTAGCTTTGAGATTTGAAGTAGTTAACTTTGTTTTGATACGAAGCCAAAGACAGGGAAGGTAAAATTTAGAGAAATTATCCCATCGATTGCTAATGGAGTTTTAAACTTCATAAGCGGGATTATCAAGGTGACACATAACTCTTACGGTATATATTTAAAAAATAATAAAAAAACTAATTAGGAAAAAGAAATAAAACATGTGTCAGTCTTTTAATTCCGCCTACTGTAAGTGTATCAAAGACGAATTCATAAATTTATAATGCATCATGTTAATAGCTCTTGGCTTGAAGTAGATTTACTTGGTATCATATATGTTTTTCTTTTGATTTCTTCATTTCTCTATGATGGGTCATTTTTAGAAAGTAAAAACTCACATTGCAGCTCTATTAACTTAATGTATTTGGTTTTTGGAAGCAGCTGTTAGCATATTACATGCCATGTTTGTTGACTATTGCTATACCTGATTTTAAGTTCTAACTAGGATTGATTTTTGCCGACAGAACTACTTTGGATGTTTCTTTTCGTTGCCGATAGTGATCACCTCTATACGATGGGGCGTTGCATGTGGGAGGAAACAGTTGGTTTGTAACTCATCTGAAGATCGAATGAGTGTCAATATTTCAGTTATCTGACTATTGAGATAATCATTCATTGTGGCAGGTGGCGACAGTTATGTTATTGTTTGTCTTGTCTGGCCCCGTAAAAGCCATAAACTATCTGGTGAGCTGAATCTGATCTAATCTCACCTGAACTTATTTTGCTTGATCCAAGTTGTGGTTAAGCCACTAAAATATTGCCAGTTACATCTCAGATACCAAAATTAGGATATTTTTGGTGCTCTCTCTACGCCTTTTCAGCTATATAGTGAATGAGTGCATGTTTGCTTCATGTGTTCGGGGTTTTTGGTAGAAAAATTTTGCTTTAAGTATAAAAAAACCTGATATGCTTTTGCCATATTTCACTCATGTTGAGTGTAGATTTCATTTGTCGCTTTTACTTGAGTATACCAATTAAGTTATTTAAAAACAATGTTCCTTTTTTTTTTTTTTTGCCGAAGTTGCAGTGCACTGCTGGTAGTGGAAATTCACATTTATTTCTGTAAATGATATCGTGATGATTGACTAACCTTTTTTCCTGTATTTTGCCCATGCAGCTTACGCATGGAATACTTGGTTTCACAATGGGTGCTCTATGGAGGTAACTACTAGTGCTTGCCCTTATAGATATTTGATAAAGCTTTACATATAAGAAATGTAATTCTTGCCCTTATATATGTTTGTTATAGCTTTCATATAAGAAATGTATCCGAATGACATTTGATATGGTTTTACTGTATGTATGATGAATGCCTCTTATCTTAATTTCTCACACATTGGAATCGATTAATAACTAGTTTTGTTGTCTATCTTGTTATATGTCTTCTCAGGTTGGGAGCGGATTGGAGTGTCTCAATTTGCTTGTGCACGATTGTAGTTTTTTTCTCCCTTACACAAATTCTTTCTCATTAGAAGCAATCGAATCCTCTTGTCATAACCTAAACTGCATGGTTGACAAATTTTAAAATTGTAGGCTCGAGCCATCGGTTTGGTGGGCTATGTCTTGACAACCTCTTTCTTAATAAGAGAAAACATATTGGCATTGGTAGTTCTTTATCCCTTTTATATCTCTAGCCTTTGTACTTCCCTCTATGTTGCCCCGACTCTTCATTTTTCCTAAAATACTTTTGTCCGACACATATCCGGATATAGGTATGGGGATATGACTCTTGAAGGACTCTTCAAATACATGGAAAAAGTTTAAAAAAAAAAAATTGAATATGCCCATGTTAGAAACATACCTGTATCCGATAATCACAGTCGAGTCTGAGTAACATAGACTTAAATATTGGAAATTAATTTGCATAGTTCTTTCAAATGCTGGCAGATCACTATAAACATTCACGCTTCATTGTCGTACATTTTCGCTGCCATGGGGATCAATTTGATTCTGTCAATGAACTTCATATATTCCTTATTCGGGATTTTGGTACATTTTCCCTACCTTTATGTTGCTCTCTTAAGTTCTTTTTTTTTTTTTTTTGTTGGTTGCTTGAAAGACTTACTTTTCTCATGCTTTATAATTCAACAGGTTTTGCTCAATAGTGTTTCCTTTGTTTTCTTGCTGCACCTCTTGTATTCAGTGTTCCTTACCAGAATGGGAATGAAGACTTCATTGAGATTGCCAAGATGGTTAGAGAAGGCTATGTATCGGTAATCTATGTTACTCGGACTCTTTATTTTTTTTTTAAATATCCGTGCCCAACACATGTATCCTTCACATATTTGAACATGAGGATGGTTTATATTGGGAATGAAGACTTCATCGAGATTGCCAAGATTGAGAAGGCTATATATCGGTAATCTATGTTACTCGGACTCTCTTTTTTTTTTTTTTTAAAGTATCTACATCTAACACTTGTATCCGTTTTATATTCGGACATGGATACAGGGGGTATGATCCTTCAGATAGATAAAAGAACTTATAAATATTAAGCATGTTTTCATAGAATATATACTCGTCGTATCTGACACACACCCGGAGTCCAATTAACATAGATGGTAACTTTAGCTGCCTGCCGTTTGTAATTTATGTAAATTGCATGTTTTCACATCTCTCAACTTTTTAACTATCTTTTTGAGGAGATTTAGGTAATTGACATTTGATGGGTTATGATTTCATACTTTTAATTACATTAATTAATTGGCAATCAGCGTCTTCATTATATTCATAAGTTACAGTTAGGAACTTAGGATGTGATTTTCTGATTTGATTTGTATTTCTTCACAAGAATTTGCTGCTATTGCCAAAATTGTTGAACTGAATTGTAATTTTTTTTTTTGTTTTAAATCTTTTCTTGTTTGTATGCGAAGTTAGACTTGGTAATCTTAAACACAAGTGCAGGATACGAATATGACACAAAAAAAAATAATTGAAACACAAGACACGATATGAAAAATAACATGCACGAATGTATGAATATCTCAAAATCAATGTAATACTAGTTATAAATGTATAAAAGTTTATATAAATATAAAATAACGTAAACACGATTATGACACAATAAGAATATACGAATTGTCTTATTTATGCAAAATCAGTCCCCTTGGAAGTGAAATGTATGTCTTGTTGAACACGAGATTAGTGTAATGAGTTTGTATAATCACTCTTAAAGGATAACATCTAGCAGGTTTGAGGTTGAAATCTCGATATTTGTGATTGTTTCTCTTTATCCAAGAACTCTTTTGCTTATGTAAAAAAAAACTGTGATCTCTTTTGCATATGTAAAAAGAATTGGCTTTTGAGGTTGGGATTAGATCTATCCAAGAACTAGAGTTTTGATCCGAATTAGGTTAGGTTAGAACAAGATATTTGTATCTTAGTAAGTTGAGTTCGTTTAAGTTATCTCGGATTTCCTTTTAATTAATTATAAAAATATATTATTATTGATATAAAACTAATTCTTTTACATTATGATATATTTTTAACATTGGAATGAATTTTCAAATTTGGTTGATCGAGTTAAACCTTGGACAAGCAATTTTTTTATTATCCGAGCCTAATCCAGCCTAACATAGACAGTTTTAGGCTTTTAGCCCAACCTTCCTAAGAAGGACGAGGGTTAATTTGCTTGTTTATTAAGTTAATTATTAATTTCTTTTGCCATAACAATTTTCTTTTCTCTTTTTTCAGATTACAACTCTAATAATTGTTATTTACTGTCGTGAAAAAATATTATTAAAATTTTTTAATTTTTTTTATATATGATTGTGTTAAGTAAATGTCAACAACATAATCAAATAATATTAAAAATATAATTAAAATTAACATAATTTGATATTTTATTTTTTGGCTTTGATGTTAACTTTATTATTAAGCACTTTCGGAATATTTGTGTTTTGTAGTGTACAAAACGTGTTCGAATGCTAACCAAGGTTCAACAAAAGGGATTTGCCCACTCCGGCCCCTTTTGTATAAATTGTATGACGTAAAAAATAATGTGAATATAATAAGAATATATAAATTTTAAAAAATTTATAAAACTTTAATCTTATTCATATGTATTTCGAATCTCAATTAATTCAATCAATGGTTATTTCATATAGCATAAATGGATGTCGTATGAGTACTAAGGTAAACTAATGCACTACTTTTGGGAAGGGATAAGTATGGATCTTCGAACGAGATTAGTCTTGGATTATAAAATAGATAAAGATATTTTGTTAAACACAAAAAAAAAAAAAAAAAAAAAAAACGGCCATCGACCAAACTAGCAACCACTCTTAGGGAGGGACAACCATAAATCTCGAACAAAATTAATCTCAAAATGTGAAACAAATGAGGATACGTGAGTAAATATTGTATAAAAAAACGATTTTATGTAAGGACGTTGAATCTACCCAGCTAACAACCATAGCCATATGCATTAATGAATTGAAAACTAAAGATATTCAATTACATGAACTGAAGACGAAAATAAATATATATTACAAATTATTAATATGTTAATTTATAAATTTAGATAAAAAATCCGATTCAAAACAAACAAAACCCATCCCTCGTTATTAACTCGTAAAATACTTAATTTGCCTTAAAAATATAGGTAAAAAGGTTAAACAAAATAAAATATATAAATATAGGTAGGATTAAAAAAAATAAAAACTTGATTCGAATTACAGTTTTGATTCAGCTGTTTCGGTTTTTAATAAATTCAATTTGATTTTGATTTGGATAATAATTAAATGTATTCAATTTAGTTTAGTTTATGTTTATAAGTTAAAAAATTTCATTATTTAAACCGAATCGAATTCTATTTTTTATAATATACAAATAAATATTTTATTTGTAAATTAGTAAAAAACTTAAAAAAAATACTAAAACAAATATGTTTTTTTAATTTGAAAAAAAACCAATAAATCAAGTTAATCTAAATTTGAGGAATTCGAATTGATTCGGTTTCATATAATATTCGATTCAATTTTAATTAAAATTTTAAAAAATTAAAATACACGTATTAATCATAACTTTTTTAACCACCGTAAATATTGGGATAAAATTTTAAAATAATTTAGGGTAAAAGTAAATTTTATAGTAAAAAAAAGACAAGAAAATAAAAAATTCCATTTGACTCGTTTCATTCCCCACCTCCTTGCAAGCCTCTGGGTTTTTCCTTTCTTTTCTTTTTAACACTTTATTTACCTCTTCGGTTGATTGGAAGGCGGGAGTTGAAAAGAAGCTTGGTTGTATTTGGCCTTACTTGATCTGATTTGACACTCTTTTGCAAATCGAAGTCTATAGCTTCATTCAACTTTGCTTCAAACAGGTATTCATAAAACTTTATTTTCTTTATTTTCATCCATTTTCTCGTTGTTTTTTTTGTTTCTTAACTTGTTATTTTTTATAGTGCTTACTTGTAAGTGTCAGATCTGCTCCACTTTCCAGTTTATGATCATTTTGTTACTTACTTTTCACTTCAAAAGCCATTTATCGATGATTAATACTAACCCATTTGTTTATATTCCTCTTCTATTTTTTGTTTATGATTTCTTAAACTTTCAGTTAGTGGAAAGCCTAATTTTTATGCAGTCTCTCTATAAATTGAACTAACTTTTGGCAAAAAATAAGCTTGGTGTTTTCTTTAAATTTATTTCATTGGATTTCCTTGTTGGGTTTTTGTGTTTTCTTGTTTCGAGACATTTTTATGAAGACCCAATGGCTTGAATTACTGAAATCAGATAATTTTTTTTTTTCAGTTTTAGCAGATCTCAAAAGTTTTTTGATAGGAAGAATGGGTTATATAGGAGCACATGGTGTAGCAGCTTTGAAAAGATACAAATACAGTGGTGTGGATCACTCTTACCTTGCTAAATATGTATTACAACCCTTTTGGAGCCACGTTGTCAACTTCTTCCCTCTTTGGATGCCGTAAGTTCTTTAGGGTTTTTTTTTAATGCTTTGAATATCCATAGTTTTGTTTGCTGCTAAAGTTTGTTAGCTTTTTAAGTGTTGTTATTTGTCTGGAAGAAGTGGTACTATTTACTACATGTATGAATGTCACTACTTCATACTTGTATATGTGGTTGGATTGTGCTATTTGATATAGTAATGAACTTAGAGGAAGGAAATGAAATTATTAATGTGAAAGTTTAAGTTTTAACCATTGTATCATGCTTCAATTGAGCTTTAAGTATTTGCCCTTTTCAGTGATATTTGCTGGCACTAATGTATTTATGTTTCTATATGTGTTAACCGCTGGCTTGGTGTTTTCTCTAGACCAAACATGGTATGTAATGCTTACTACTTCTAAATTGCGATTTCGCTGTGCATGCAAAGCTGCACATGCTTGTACATGTATCCAAGGACTGCACATGCATGTTTTACCAATCTTATTTGATTACTAATTTGTTATGCTTTGTTTCTTAAGATAACACTTACAGGATTTATGTTCTTGGTTACATCAGCAGTGCTTGGCTATGTGAGTATGGAGCTATCTCCCTATTTCTCTCTCTCTGTATTTTCTTCAATGTTATATTTATTTTGATTTCTGATCGCTAAGTCAAACCTTTTTTGACTCTAGATGTTATCTATTTTGGGTAGTTTTAGTATTATACTGATTTTCTGTAATTTCTCTTTCATTAAATCTCTGCATCATTTGGGAAAAACCCTTGTGTAAATCTTTCGTCCCAATTTATGCAAATTAATGAACATTTTCGAACTTTCAGATCTAAGGAGACAGGAATGTCTGGTCTATCTTTTGATTTCCATTCCTATTTCCCTATTACGTGGTTGCATTGGATGTTGTTTATATTTATTTTGTTTGATAAACTGAACTTCATTTATGGAATCTGGTAGTTTTTGTAATTGTGGTGTTTTTTTTTCCCCTTATTTTTTGACATCAGAATCAATGTAATGAATTAGTTAAAATAAGGAGTTTTAAGGCTTTGGTGATTAGAAGTGTTATTGTATGTAAATAATATCTAAAGGATGAGAAAAGTATGATACGACTTGATTATGTTGATCTAACCTACAAGAACCATAAATATTTTTCTTTTCCTCATGCTCTTGCAATTTAGTATAGAATAAATTCACTTTCTTCCAAGGGCAGTTTCTATGTTTGATGCACAATTGTTGTTGCATTGCCTGTCTGTTTAATTAATGTAGTTGTCATGGGCAAATATATATTTCAGTAAGCATTTTAGTTATGTGTATGATGGTTTTTTGGTAGGCTTACAAGAATGATGCATGTTGTTTTGCTATTATTTTTCCATTCAGTTTTTTTTATTTGTATCACTGTTTCAGGTTTATTCCCCTCACTTGGATTCACCCCCACCCAGATGGGTTCATTTCGCTCACGGTTTACTTCTATTTTTATATCAGGTTTATACTTCCTTGCTGGCAATGTATTCAAAGTTGTTTCTTCTTCTCATTCTCTTGGTGTGTTTAGGAAGATGGATGAGTTTGTGAATGTTTTAGTTTTATTTTTATAATGGTTTCTTTTTGATGTATTACCTGCCAGACTTTTGATGCTGTTGATGGGAAGCAAGCCAGAAGAACAAACTCCTCTAGTCCGCTTGGAGAACTTTTTGACCATGGTAATTTCACTTAATCATGTCTTTTCTCCATCCTTTGCTATTTACATCAGAATAAATTCTAATGAAATAATTAATTTTGGCGGTCCTTAAATATTACAGGGTGTGATGCGCTTGCATGTGCGGTATGTATTTAACTTTTTGTGCTACATAACAATGGCTAAAATTCGCCCATTATATAAGATTGATTCTTTACACAGTTCGAATCGATGGCCTTTGGGAGCACTGCCATGTGTGGGAGGGATACCTTCTGGTTCTGGGTAATTTCAGCTGTTCCATTTTATGGAGCTACATGGGAACAGTAAGTAATCCAATGTGTATTTTGTTTTTGTCTTTTGTTTCCTTTGTAAGAAACCATGCCATGCATTGTGCAATTCTCCAATTACTTGGTTTATTCTAGAAGGCTTTATAAATTTGTTTCCAATTGCTCTTTTTCTTGCAAACTTCACAATTTTGTTAGATAATTAGGTTGAAAATATGTTGTGATAATTCCATGATGTGTTTGAGGTATTCTAAGTATATTGTTTCATATGTTTTTCTCTTGCATGTCTCCATCATTGCTACATAACATTTTAGAAGGGCCTTTTAGTTTCTAATGCGGTTTTTGTTGCTTACAGTTGAAGGTACTGTTAGCAGCGCTGATACTTATGTTGTTTTTCTATTTTTTTTCCAGCTATTTCACCAATACGCTGATCCTTCCTGTAGTTAATGGGCCAACTGAGGGTCTTGCTCTGATATATACAGTGCACTTTCTGACAGCATTTTTGGGTATGTTTCTTCAGTTGATGTGTTACATCTGCCTTTGACGTACTGTGAAAGCTTTGTTTTACTTAGGAGTCACGCATCGACATTTTGAACTTCTATTGTATGTTTTTCTTCTGTGTTCCTTTTTTTTTTTCCTCTTTTCTTTTCTAATTGCAGTATCTTTTTTCCCCTCAAGGTGCCCAGTGGTGGGCTCAGCAATTTGGAAAATCCATACTCATATTCAGTTGGGTACCTTTTCTAAATGGTAAGTTTCTATTTTTTATTTTTTATTTTTTGAAATCAAACAATTGTCTGCTAATGTCTTTATCAGTTCACTGCACAAATACTGTAAAAGCAATATATGGTCGATGTTAGTGATATTTTATTAGTTATTACATGAAAACTATTAACATAAATAAGCAGCATGAAATTATAAGATATGATGACTTACTAATTGAAAATTTCTTTCCTACATGTGCTTGATTATGATCGGCAGCCACTTTAATTGTGTCACACTTTTTCATATGGTTTGACAGATCTCATTTTTGAAAAAAAAATTTGCATCGTTAAATTACCATATCCTTAACTTCAACAAGTCCCCCCTTCCAAAACAATAAAAAAGAGTAGTGGATGAGATAAGGTAGTGTGCGATTGTTGTATCAGTGTTGTCCAGTTGTTAGGAAAGATAGCTTTTTATGTTTGGGAAAAATGCAAAAGGGGAACTTATGCTAGGAATATTAATAACATTAATAGCAGGTAAATAGCATAGATGGAAATGATTTGGATATAATTAGTTCAGAAGTTTTAATAACTCTGATCATTGTGGGTAGTATTGGATCTTCAAAAGACAAGTTTATGATGGATTCACTGGATTCTGTGATGAGATTGCTTCAACTTCCCCCATTTGTCATAGCCACCATACACCTATGTTACTCGGACTTTAAGTGTAAGTGTAGGATGCAGTTATGTATCCGACTCGATATGTTCAATTTTTTCTAAGTTTTTTCATGTATTTGAAGGGTCATATTCTCATACCCATGTTCGAAAATATCTTGGATACGGATGTCGGACATGAGTACTTCAAGAAAAATGAAGTGTTGGGGCAGCATAGCCATATGCTATTTTGGTTCTTCCGATAACTTATTTTGGTGTTGCCCCTGTTCCAGTAGTTTTTCTATTCTACAACCTTGTGCTATTATTTTTCTTTATCCTTTGTTATTTGATGTATTTGGTATTCCAAGTATTTCTCTTTATGTTACCAAAATTTAGTTGCAAATGGTGGATTGCATTTTGAAATCATTATCCGCTAACGACATTATCTCTATGAGTATCAGATATTTGATTAGTTATTTTCATTTTATCATTACTTTGTCTTAAGAAATGCATGTCAAGCTCAGCAAATTATTCTTGTTCTATTGTTATTTTTTATTATTTTTTTCATGTTGCTCTTGGATTTTTGGATATCATTGGCTTGTTTGTTGCTTTTGCCATTCTTTTCTTCAAAATTTGTTGTTGCTTTTTTACTTTTTTCTTCCTTTTTTGTCTTTAGAAATTCCAACATACAGAGCTGTACTGTATTTGATGATAGCATTTGCTGTTATACCTACAGTTGGTTACAAGTAAGTATTTATGCCAATTCTAAATGGTTACAATTTAGATCAGGCCTGTATGAAATACAAATTCCAAGGTTTCTACGCATGAGATAATCTCATGTCAGTCTAGGGTTCTTTATTTATTGATACTACAGCTCTTCAGTTAATGTCAGCATAAGCTTCTCTTATGTTCTCATACATTTTATTTTGCAGTATACAAAATGTCCATAAGGTCATTCAGGCACGAAAAGGAAGCATGTTACTAGCATTAGCAATGGTAATTGTGTAACATATCATGTGTTTCTTTCTCCTTTCCATGTATGCTTAATTGCTTAAAAGATGTTTTGTGTTCGTTCTTGGCAGCTTTATCCTTTTGCTGTACTCATGGGAGGTGTGCTTGTTTGGTAAATAGAACCGGTCCATTTTGCTTTTAGCAATGTTAGCGTGGTTTTTTTCCTTTTTTTTTTTTGGGGGTGCCTATGGCCTTACATGGACTTTGTGGTTTTTCTTTCTTTCTTTCTTTCTTTTGGGGTGCATATGGCCTTTCATGGACTTTATTCCTTTTTCTTTCAATGTGAAGGGATTATCTGTCGCCCTCGGGTATTATGGGAAATTACCCACATCTAGTTATACTGGGAACTGGACTTGCATTTGGGTTCCTTGTGGTAAGGTTTGCTCATTTGTTTATTCTTCTAATACGTCTCAATTCCTTGCTTGTTATCAAATTAAAAGCGGGTTGATATCCACTAGTTTAAATTCTCTGTCTAATATGTCCTTGACCATCGTCGGTATCTATAAGTAAAACTGGTGACTCGGATTCTAATATGTTTACAGCACTATCTTTTAGATAATTTGGATTGTTACAAAGAGGAGAGTAGGAGACAGTTCCTTGTTTGCTTATAGCTTGGATACTTAATGCGAGCCAATGCTTTTTATTTTACCTTTCGAATATTTTGTAACCATGTAACTTTGTGATTTTAATATGGAATGCTTTTGAATCTGGAGAAAGTTCTTTCTATTTCCTTACTTCTCTCTTCACTCATCTTTTCTTTTAATAATTTCTGTATATTGACCTAAGCAAGTCCTTGATATTTTTTATATGATTAAGTCCTTACTTTTTCTATATGTTTATCACCTCGAAGTGATGGTTTTCTTTAGCACATATCTATAAACTTTTGCACACTCAAAGACAATTTTTAAAGCCATTAAATTTGAACTTTTTTCTGCTCCCTCAACTTTGCAAATGAGGGGTGTTGTTATGCACTCTGGTGTCAATCTCGGGGCTTTCCTCCCTATTGCTCCCTGTATAACCTTTGAACGGTTTCATAGCTTTCTTTCAGTGAAGCAGTATTTCTCATATTTATTGTTCTCTTCATTTCTTTTCCCTCCTCCGAAAAGAGGGATGTACCAAGTTCGAGCCTGGGCAGGTGCGCCCCTGTTAGGGTGGCAAATCCTTGAGGGTCGCAGGTGATACCAAGTGCCCTTGAGGTTGGGTAGGCAGGATCATTATGCTGGGCACTACAACTTGTATATTTTCTTCTAAATATGTAGCATGTATTATGGTTATTTCTTACGGTTTAGGGTTTTACTTTCTCTAAACAATGCTTAAAATCATTGTTGAGCACTGCTAAGGTAGGAAGACAAATTTCTACTAGCATGGTCACTGAAGGAAACTTTTTTTGACAGGGACGGATGATTTTGGCTCACTTGTGCGATGAACCCAAGGGACTAAAAACAAACATGTGCATGGTATGCAGCGTTCTTATATGAATCAACATACTCTGATCAAATCAATGTGGTTAGAGGCTTAACAGAGCTGAGCTTAGATACGCGTAGCTTGGCTTCTAAAATATTTAATCAAGCTTAAATCTGATCTGACAGATTTGTCAAAGGTCAGCTTGAGCTTGAATGATCATTGATAATAGATTAATCTGAACTGAATTTGAAAAATAAATCTACTTCTTAAATAAGGATCTACCTAAACTTTTACATTAATATTATCTTTATTTAAACTAAGATAATATAATTAAATCCAATATGATCTACTGAATTTTCGGTTAAGCTTCATTATGTTCCAGGTTGAGCGTTATAAACAAAGCCAGCGTTACTTTAAGCTTTGATTTTGGCTTTTTTTTTCCTTAAACAAACTTAAGTGAATCCTGAATTAAGATGAACTCTAGCAGCTTGTCATTCTTGCACCTTTAACATCAACTGCTTTTTGAGTTCAAAAAATTAGTGCCTTTGAACTTTATCCCTTCAAAAAATACTGCTTCACCTTTTATATCTGATTCCGTGAACTGGGATTTATATTTGCACTTGATTATATCTTATTTTGATTTACAGAAGCATGTTCCTTGTCTTAAAGGGCAAAACGGAAAATAATTTATTTTTTAATCTTTAACTACTTTTTTTGATGGATTTGATCAATGTTACTCGGGCTCGAGGGTGAGTGTCAAATATAGGTATATGTCCGACACAGGTAAACCCGATTTTTTTCCTCAGTTTCTCCATATATTTGGAGGATCATATCTCCATACCCATGTTTGAATACGTCGGACATGGGTGCTTCAAGGAAAATGAAGAGTCGGAGTAACATAGGACTTGATTACATAGTTTTACAAAATAGTTAACTCGTCTATTTATGTTTTGTTTGCAGTCACTCTTGTATCTTCCATTGGCAATTGCAAATGCTCTTACAGCTATGCTGAATGACGGGTTAGATTTTGCTTCCGACCTGATACATTACATTCCTTTTTCAATGTTGTTCTCCAGGACATGAAATGCTAACTTTTGTTTTCCCTTCTTTTTCTTCAGCATTCCTTTAGTTGACGATTTTTGGGTTCTTCTTGGTTACTGTGTGTTCACAGGTACGACTGCTTCCTTATTTAGTCATTTAAGTTAGGAAGTATACAAATATGGTATTCTATACAACTTTGTTCCTACATCTATTAAATGAATATAATATTGAATAAGTTCCATATGAGTTAAATATTAATTCATATTATAAGTTAGCATCTTTATCTCTCTGTAGGTTGTTTCTCTGCTCTATCATTTTACTCGTCGATGACGTTATATTTTGCCTGATATATCTTTTTTTGGTCGAACAGCATCACTCTATTTACACTTTGCCACATCAGTTATTCACGAAATTACGACGGCTTTGGGAATTTATTGCTTCAGGTGAGGAAGTTGTACTGCCCATTGATGTTATTTTGGTGGATCGAACCTTGTACATTGCAATTTATTGTACAGTGATTTGAATCACAGGCTATGTTAGTCGGGTTTGGGTGTCAAATACGAGTATCTGTCTGACACGAGTATTTAATTTTTCCATGTATTTGGAGGGTTCATGGAGGGTTATATTCTCATGCCCATGTTTGAATATGTGTTGAATATGGGTATCAGATGCAAGTACTCAAAGAAAAATGAATAGCAACATAGATCATAAGTACGTGAGCCCCTCACGGAACAAAAGCTTAAGGCTCCTAATTGTAGGAAGTATAGATCCCTCGCTTTCTGCATCCCATTGCTTTAATGTGTTTTGGCTCTGGTTCTGCAAAGTTTCAGTACGATGACGGCAACAATATGTGAGTGTGGTCAGGACATGGAAGCTACTTAGATTAAATTAACTCCTTTAACTGGTTTGGTTAAGGTTGTATGAAGTGTTATTTGGGTAAATATTCTTTTACTTTCCCGGTAACTTGTCTCAGTTTACCAAGATTCATCTTCGATGTCTATAGATTTGTTTGTTGCTCGGCATGATCTTCGTTTTTACCTTGTAGATTTGCAAATTACCTGTAAAATCTAGCACTGGTCCGTTTCTTCTGTAGTTTTCAGAATATCGAGATTTCGGGGTTGCTCTTTGGACTACTTTTTCTAGACCCCAGTTTCTAATCGTTATCCCTTGGTTAAAATGACAGGATAACTCGGAAAGAGGCTTGAATATCGACAATGGTGATCCAGGGTATGTTTTTCTTCCGCGTTCCTAAACGTGATTGTTGACATTGCTACAACTTTCGTTTCAACCTACATTTCACTATGGTGTTCAAGTGGGGTTACACATTCTGACGTTTGTTTTTTGCAATTATCCAAAGCATACAGGTTCTCTTGACCCGGAATCAAATTACAACTTTGTTCAACTTGAATGCGGAAGAACTGTCAAAGTGATTTCGGAATTTGGCGAGTTCTTTGTGATATATGCATTGATGAATGATCTGTTCTGGTTCCAGTGCCTAAAGATTGCCGCACATCAACATTGTTATAAATGTTTTTGTTGAAGTTGAGGTAAGGAAAATTTAGGTATGCTAACTCTTTCATCTTTGACTTTAAATGTATGAATGATTCATTTTCTGGTAGATATCTAGAATCAAAATTTTTGAAGCATATACCAATGAATAAAAAACCGGACCGGGGATCAAACTTGCTTTGATTGCAAAACAAAGCCAAATTAAGTTTTTTTTTTTTAATTTCTTTTAAGAGTTCATTTTTGATGCACGGAAGTGAAGTTTTTAAATTTTACAATTTAGATTGAAAGATTGGTATATATCATATTTTTGAAATTAATTTTTAATTATTTAAAAATATGTGTCAACTTTTTATTTTCATTTATAAAATATCAAAATTTTATTGATGGGGAAGAACTATAAGTGTTAAATACTTATTTGGTTCTTGTACTTTAACTTGATTTTTAGTTTGGTATTTAAAGAAAAAAATATCAACATTGTATTTGTATTTTCATTTCGTCAAATATGTAAGTGTTTTGGACTATCACTGTTAATTAAATGTTGAAGTTGAAATAAACAACCACCGATATCATAACGTATAGCATAAATGTCATATCATCATGAATAACCAAATAATTAATGAAAGTGTAAGTACCAAGTTAATAATTTATTTTTTTAAAATATCAAATTGAAAATTCAATCAAAATTAAGTATCAAGTAAATATTTAACTCTTTTAAAATAGATTTGTTTAAGGGTTTGGTTTACTCGTCTAAGTTTGAAGATACGTTTGATATCTGAAAGGATTTAGATAAAAATATTAAGCTTGAAAAATAAACTTAGATTAAAAAAAAAATTAGGTTTTGACTTTAATTTTCAAAGTTTGAGTTCGACTTATTTTATTATTATATAATATATATTAATTATATATTTTATAAATTATGTAATTTTTATCATATAAAAAGTATATATATGTAATATTATAATATAAATATTAAAAATTAAGTTAAATTATTTATATTTTTAAACTTAATAAAAGAAAATTATTGAATTAATAAAAATTAATTTTAAAAAAATTATTTTTTAAAAAATAAATTATAAAAAATATAATATGAATCAATTTAAATAGGTTTAAATTGTTCACTTATAAATATGAGCAAGTTTGAGTAAAATTTAAAATTTATATTTTGGATCGATTTAGATTTAAACAAATAATTTTTTTGTTAATATCATATTTAAATTCGATTCGAGGTTGATTTGGTTAAATCCACGAGCAAATAATTTTTATGTTAATATCGTATTTAAATTCGATTTGAGGTTGATTTGGTTAAATCCACAAGCACTTTTATTTTAGAAAGTTGTTTGAGGCCTCATGATAAGATAATAATGTTAAGAAAACGTGTAGTATTTGTATCAGATATTTAAAAAAAAAAAAAAAAAAGAAACCAAAAGGCCAAACAAAGAATATTTTCCCGGCATTTTGGACGGTGATCTAATCTTATATTAGGATCAAGCTTCAAAAAGAATAATGACTATTCATGGAGCTTCCTCTTTCCTTAAGAGCCGTAATAATTAATAATTTAAAATTTGAATTTTTGCCCTTATATATATATTTTTTCATATTTTTAAGCTTAAACCTTCTAAAATAAATTATGACGTAATAATTATTATTTGAAATTAAACATTTTTTTATTGGATTATGATTACTGATCTACAAGTTGGCAAACCAGACATGACAAGCAAGGAAACATGTGGACTATAAGAGGGGAGAACATAAACATTGCACTTTTCTTTTCTTGTGCTAAATTAAAATTTATTTTTATATTAAAATTTATTTATTTATAATAAAAAAATAAATTAAAAATAATAAAATAAAAATATGAGAAAAGAGATAAAAAATTTTTTAAAAATTTGAAAAGCAGTGATAAAGAAAATTACAGGGAAGGAGTCACGTACGTGGCAGAAAATGGGCCAACGAGAATCTTGTCATGATCATC
>JAQSVH010000009.1:13261808-13274055 GCA_029448705.1 Adansonia digitata
TTTTTAATTTTAATTTAATTATAAAATATAAAATATTGATTAAAATAAATTTTTAATATTTTATTATATTTTAAACGGTAAATAATTCATATAAAAGTTCGAGCCTGAACTTAGGTTTCGAATTTTTTTGAGTCGCGACCGGACTCAACTCGTGAGCGAATTTAATTTTGTCATATTTTAAGTATGAAACAGATTGGATCGAGATCTTCTTTATTATTTTTTTATTTATTACTAGTCAATATAACCTTAATCACCATCCATAAATTTGATTTTGAAATAAGCTCTATAGACGTGAATGGTGTTGATAAATATATTGAAAGAAATAGATAAAAAGGTAATGGAATAGATTTTCCAAGGATATACTTCAATTAGAAATAAATGCAAGATATAAATATATATATTTGGCACAATATATTAAAAATTTTAATTTTTTAGATTTATACTTAAAATATATAATATATATTTAAAAAATAATAATTAATCTATTTTATTAAAATTTTGAAATATTTATATTTAATATATATTTAAATATAAATATATAAAAAATTTAAAAAATTAATTTTATCTATACAATTATTTTGTACACTCATCCGTAACATGATTACGGATAAAACTAAGGTAGAGCAACATATATTTATAATGCTAATAATGTTTGATAAGAATCTGAAGGTAAAAGCATGATTGCGACGCACATTTGAGGGGGTGATGTTGTTTGGTCAATGGTCTGTCACGGGTATCACCAATCACGTGTCTCAACTCACGCCTCAATCCTCATGGTCACGGGTCATATCACCCTTTTTTTTCTTTTTAAATATATAAAATAAATTAAATAAGTAATTCGTTTCCATGGTTTTCTCTCAAAATAGAAGGATTCAAAATTAGACAAACATGACGGGAAAGTTTGGAGGATCATATATCAGGTATAGTAAGACCTGTAATCACATTACAAGGTTAGAGGGTGTCCAAAATAATTTTTCAAAGTTTATTTCAAAAATAAATTATTTTTTATTTTTTTGGTGCTGTCACTAATATTTTTTTTAATACGTATTTTTTATGCGTTAATTTTAATATTAAACAGTTAATTAATTAAATACGTGATAGAATTATATTGAATGGTGTCAAATGAGACAGAAAGTAGAGGCGGAGGATACTAAAGATCTAGAATGTAAAAATTATTTTCTTTTTTTTTATCTCATGCTTTATATACATCGATAAAAATCTCGGTATTATTATGATCTAATGCCTCGTTCTGCATTTGTGCGTCATGGGTGACCAATTTGATCACACAGGATCGATGAAGGTAGGAATAATGCTTGGAAACAATCCTGGACCCAACATCAGGAACGAAATTCCTAGGACACATGTAAATAACGCATGATTTAGCTCTCTTCTCCCTCTCATTCTTTTTATAGACATTTGTCAAGTCGAAGCACTCTCCAAAAACTACTTTTGATGTCCTTCTGCCTTTGTTTTTTTTGCATACAAGTCCTCTTTTATTTTATATTATCTTTATTTACTACTTATAATTAATAAAAATTATATCAATAATTATATATTTTATAATTAAATTTAAATAATTTTTAATTATTAACTTTAATAAAAAATATGTTCATGACTCAACATAAACGAGCCGAGCCTACTAAGCTGGGCCATCGAGCTATTTAATCTAGGGCGTCACCAACCTACCTACAGAAATCATTAACAAAAACATATATATATTTTAATTAGGAGCACCAGTTTTCCACCCTTGTGCGGCTCCTTCATTTGTTTTCTTCTTCTTTGTTTTTAACTCAAGCTCCCAATGTTCTCCTCCTAAGTCCTAACCAAACATTAAAGTAATTAGTCTGTCTTTGGATCATGGCTTTGATTTATTTCTTCGGTTAAACTGATATTTATAAAAAAAAAAACTTATAATATTTATATTTTTTATATTTTATCAAGTCTGATGAAAAAAAATTAAATTCAATAAAATAAAAAATTATTCCCTTAGTAAACCTTTTCTTTTTTCCTTTTTCCTAAAAATTCTATTTTTCTTTCTTTTCAAATTTACCTACATAAAAATAGATTTAACAATTCGTATATTTATATAATTTTCATATTATTTTCATATACTATATTCTTACTTAAAGTATTAAATATTTATATAAATTAATAACTCATACTATATAAATTTTAATTAATTTATTTATTTATATTGTATTCATATTATTTTTTTAATAACTCATCATATTATATTTTAATTATATTTTATGTTATATTATATTGTTCTAGAATTATATGATTTACTATAAACATGCTTTTATGTATTCATGGAAAAATGAAAGTAAGAAAGAAAATGGATAGATAGAGAAAAATGTTGCGACGAGATTAGATCTGTTGAAAGATTTGATCATTATTTCGATTGGATTTAAATTAAATTTGAGTAATTTTTGTGATCTGATTTTATTAGGTTACTGTTTATATATTAAAATAATAAATTTAATTATAAAAATATATAAATATTAATATAAAATAATTTTTTAAATATTTTATTATATTTTAAATAATTATAAAAGTTATAAATTAAGTTAATTTTAAACCTAAACTTTGATTTTAATTTTTTTTCAATCGTGATTTAATGTATCCATAAATAAATTTAGGTGAGAAGACCGAGGAAGGACAGATAGAGGTCCAACGAAATCCATTAATGCATTTGAGCCACCCTTGTATCCCGTGATTAAATCGGACTACTCCTAATATTTTTATATTTATTATAATTATATTTAAAATATTATATATTTATATAAATTTTATTATATTAATAATTAAAAATATATAAATTTTAAAATATTTATATATTTTTATTATATTTTTATATTAAATTTATATCATATAATTTTAATATATTCATATAATTATATATATATATGTATATATCAAAAGCATTTTTGGTATTACCAAGTTGTCACCAAGTCCAAAATCTGACAAGAAAATGCCAAATGCAGTTTTTAAATTTAATTTCTTAAACATTGGAAAACTGGAAAACGCTATTTGCCTTTTGCTTTGCACCATTTCTTCTTAACGTTTCGCTATTTTTCTCGCCGTTACGTTACGTCACTCTCCTTCCCCTTTCGCCATTAACAGAGTATAAAGAATACAACGCAACCCTCAGGATTTTTTTTTTTTGAAATATTATAATTTTTTTAATTCTCTTCGAATTCAAATCATCTCGAAAATAATTTTTTATTGTATCTAACAATAGATTTAAAATTTTTTTATTATTTTAAAGTAAAAAAAACCTCGTATCTCTTTGCTCAATGCTTTTTTACGGATAATTTTAAATTCGAAAAGATTATATTTTATAAATTTATTAAAATTTATATATAAATTTTATTAATATATTTAAATTTATGTAAATAAATAATGCTTTAAGCAATATTATAACATATAAAAAATATGTAATTTTTTTACAAATATTATCTTCTATTTATAGTAATAATATTATATTAAATACAACAATGGATAATTCCTTTCATCATTTTTATTTTATTTGATGAAGCAATCCATATTATATTATTATGTTAAGTAGCAATACAAATCAAATATCCACATTATATTATTATGTTACCTAATTTTTCATGTTAATTCATCCTTTTATTATTAAATTAAACTTGAATTTGATTTCACGTATAATTCTTCAAATTTACAGCAATTTCTTCATTCATGGTTATTTTCTTATTTAAAATTTTCACTATTTGAATATTAATCATTGAAATTAAAAATTTAACGCTTCACGGGCCATCCAAACTATATTTTAATATTTGTGTGTGTGTATATATATATATATAATGTGTATAGGTGAGTTTGATGATTTTTGACTTCTATGATTGAGTTTATAAAACAATCATAATTAATTGGTTTAATCTTGATTAAAAATAGCATCTTTGAGAAACTCGGTGTGTAACTAACAATCACATGAATAAATATAAAAATATTTAAAAATCGAATTAGATTTAATTTTATTCGAATAAAAAAATTTACTCAGATGAATTTAATATGATTCAAATTAAAAATTTATTTTATTATTTAAAATATATAAATAATATTAATATATTTTTATAATTAAATTTAAATAATAATTTAAATCAAATTAAATTATATTATATTATCATAAAACTATTTTAAGTTGGATCTAATTGAAATTAAATATTAATGAATAATACCATCTCTCCAATAGTTAGGCTTTGACATTTTGCTAAAAAGAACCAGACTCATGGAAGTACAGAGGTAAGTACCTAATAATTCGAAAGAAAAAAACCAATATATTAATTAAGTAATCTAGCTAACAAATTGGGTTATTTTGAAAATTATAATTTGAAATTTCATCAACCCTATGTAAATATAGGATAGGGTAGAGGGGGGGCCATAGGGGTAGTGTTTGAAACATTTGGCTTGACAATTTGTAGCTACAAATTTTTTTTATTTTTTTGTTGAATTTAAAAAAAATGAAAAAAAGAACATTTAATATTGGTAGCTGTTGTGCCTACACTAATCTCAAGTCTCAATAGAAGGATAAGTAGATATTCAATTTCTAGTCGTATATTTTATTTTATTATTATTATATTTTAAATATTTTATATTTATATAAATTTTAATTATATTAATAAATTTTATATTTTATAAATTTTTAAATATTTATATATTTATGATTTTTGTTATCACTTAAAAGAAAGAGAGGTACATGAGCCTTCAAAGCAGAAAATGGCATTAAAGCAATGTGGGGTTCCCTACCATTTTTATTGTCTGTCATTATGTCAACCTTGAGTGTGTCATCTATTCAGTTAACAACATAACAAAACAACCAATAATAAGTTAATTCAATTGATAAGTCTTGTTTTAATGGAATATTTGGGTTTAGATTTTTGTTGGTAATCTTTCATTTTCTATGTGTTAATGAAATTTTAAAGATACATAGAGTATTTTTATCAAATTATAAATATTAAAATTCTAATAATATAAATCCCTTTGAGACCAGCAAGTAAAAATATTTTGGAAATAAAGAAAATTTTTAAGACAATGGTTGGTGAAGGCAATTAGAAAAGGTGAAACAAAACAACTGTCAGCTTGCATTAGGCCTGTCCGTGACACATGATTTGCAGCAGTGAAAAAGGTAATCCAATGAACAAGAAATAAAAAATAAAAATTGAAAAGTAAAAGTCTGAGTTGGAAGGTAATTATAGGCAGTGGAAAGATAAGCAGATTCACTGTTACAGTTGTGAGTTTGGGGGTCTGATCTTTAAGCCAAGCAAGGAAGCTTTACAAAAAGAAACAAAGAAAAACCCAAACCCGAGACTAGTCCTTGTTTTTCTCTTTCTCATCTTTCTTCTTTTTTTGCGTGAGGCAGGGTTATTATTGAGTGAACCAGAAAGGTTTTACCGTGCTGCTCAAACCTATCATCTTCAGGTTCCTTGTTCTTTTTTTTTTTTTTTTTACACTCTTTCCATTTTGGGTTTCTTTGATTAGACCCTGTGAAAATGAAAATTGGGTAATGCTGCTTTTGTTTGGTTGGTGTTCTAGTGAAATGCGTGTTCTTTATTTTCCCTGGAAAATGAGGGAAAGTGTGTGAAAATAAGTATAGGAAAAAACCAGGTGGAAAGAAAAAATACGCATATTTTTATTTTTCTTGTTTCATACATTTCCAATCTTTCTTTTTCTTCTTTCTTTGTTTTCGCTTTTACTTTTTGCTGGGGCTGCAACATCGGAAGAGGAAATGAGGAAGAATGGATGGCAGCTTCCTTCTCATCCACTCCAGGTACTTTTTTTGGTTCTTTTTTTCCTATTTTTATGTAAAAATTTCTGAGCTTTTTTGTTGTTCTAATTCTGGGTATTGAGCAAAGTTTTTCATTTTTTTTACTTGATTCTGTGAAGGTGGTGGCTGTTGCTGTGTTCTTGGCACTTGGATTTGCTTTCTATGTGTTCTTTGCTCCTTTCGTGGGGAAGAAGATGTTTCAATATATTGTGATGGGAATCTATAGTCCTCTTGTAAACCATTTCAACATTTTCCTTTTAATTTTTTTTTGTACATATTTCAATAACATATTTTAGTGGGCTGAATGAAGCACTAAGATCTATGTTTTGTTTGTTTGTTTATGTCTGATTCATGTGTTTGTTTTTATCTCTTTGTTGCTTTTCTCTAATCCCAGGTTCCTTTCCTTTTCTGAATCAAGTTTTTCTTTTGGTAGTTTTATCTTAATAGATTCTGTTAAGCTATGTTACTCATACTCAGCCTGGGGTATGAATATCGAATATAGGTACATATTCACCAGGGGTTTGTTCATTTTTTTAAAAGTTTTCCCACCATTGTGGAGGGTTGGTCTTTGGAGGGTAACGGCTCCGTACTGGATATGTATCGAGTATGATTGCCCTTGATAGGAGTACTTCAAGAAAAACGAAGAGCGGAGCAACTTAGCTCTCAACTCTCAAGTATATCATCAACCTGTCTTGTCACTTTAGTTAGAAAGGGCAAATATGTTGTTTGTCTTTTAGCTATTGTCCCTTTTAGTAGGCACTGATTCTGTACAAGTATTTCAAATTTAGTCCATTAAAGATTATTAGTTTCCCACTTGATTTTGCTGAAGATTATGCATTTAAATTTCTTCTTCAGAACTAGAGCTGATGATGTGCCCCTCTGTTTTGGATTTTGCATTCTAGGATAAAGTAGTTTAAGTTATTGGTCTCATATTCCCTTTTGGAAGAAGTTGAAGAACAATCGTCAGTCGGCTCTTCCTGGAAAAACCCGAATTGCTTCTTGAGGACAGCTTTTAGTTTCAAATTGCTGCTTAAGTTTTTCTGCTTTCCTTGTGGTCCGTTTAACCTCGGAGAAAGTTCTAGCTTTGTTTTGCTACTAGAATCTTGGGTTCTATTGCTATTGGAGTTTGATAGGTGAAGTGTCTAAAATAAGTGAATAATTTACACTACCATTAGAAAATGTTAAATCATGAACTGCTAACAGCAAATGCTGAGGTCTAAAAATGTAAGACCTTCAATTTATAATTCGCATTACATTATAATGTATTCAAGGACTTGGGTCCAAGTCTGTGCTAGGAGTGTATTAGGGACAGGTATTCAGTGAAACAGTAATGCAACTGTAAGCAATCCTCTTTTAAAGAAATACTTTACGCAAGTGGCCGTCAACTCGATATTTTAATCACAAAGTCTTTTGCAGAAATTTTCTGTTAAATGATGTTAAGGCTATAATGTGAAGAAACTGGACTGATAAATTTAGGAAAATTATGAATATAGTTATCTGTTGACAGGAATTTGGTAAGTTGGTACTAGTGATGTGTTCTTTCTTGAATATCAACATTTGAGTAATAAGCAAGTTAGCCTGCTAAAGTACATTCCTTTGAACTCTAATTATATGCTGTTTAAAAGTATGTGGTGGAACTTTAGATGATTATAGTTCAGTACATTAGACTCAAGTGATGGGCTTTGGCATAGCTTCTTAATTTATGTTTAACACATGGTTATAGTTGCATTCATGGAGGTCATGAAACGTGCTAGCGATTTTTACGTGGTAAGTCTTAATGGTTGAGTCATTTCCTGAGTCTTGTCTACGAGTGATTATTTATCCTAACACTCGATGTGAGTGTCCATGGTTGAGTTCCCGAGTCTTGTCCACAAGTCATAATTAATGGTACTATAATGCTGTATATAATATATGGAACCTACTGTGCTTGTCTCTTTTGCTGTATTTGATGCATCTTTATTACCTTGGAGCATTAGTAACAATATTTTTGTTTTAGATTACATGCTGCTTTGGCCTGTATATTTGGTGTGCGGCAGCGGATCCTGCAGATCCTGGAGTTTTTAAGTCAAAAAAGTATCTTAAAATTCCTGAAAATGGAAAGTATCCTGGAGCAAAGGGCTTTAAATTAGGTGGAGTTTCAACTACAACCTTGCCCGACGATAATGGTACTTCAGCTGGAGGAAAAACTCTGGAAAAGGATGCAGCAGCTACCAATGAAAACGTGAAGGACACCAGTGCTGAAATTGAGGGAAACAGTGCTTCATTGAAGCAATCATCTTGTTTGCTATGGATTTTCTCTCCTTGTGCTTTTATCTGCAAATGCAATAGCTCGAATGAAGAATCCTCGGAGCAGCAGATGAGTGAAGATGGCATGTTTTATTGCAGTTTGTGTGAAGTTGAGGTACAGAAGCATTTGAAATCTTTAAAGTTCTATAATTTTTCCTTCACCTTTATCAGATATTATTTAAGTTCCCTATACTTACGTCTATGTTACTCGTATTTGGGTGTAATTGTCAGCTATGGATTTGTGTCTAATATGGGTATGTTCATTTTTTTTTCCTTCTAAATTTCCATGTATGTGGAGGGTTCTTGGACGATTATATCTTCATGCCCATGTTTGGACATGGGTGTTTCAAGAAAGATGAAGAGTTAGAGCAACATAGATTGACATGGCTCAAGAAGGGAAAAGTAGCTCCGTTGTCTGTGATTGCGTATTAATGGCATGGTGTTCAGAAGTCAACTGTGCCTGTTTTTAATTTTACTGAAAATGCATGCAAAAAGAATTGTGGGAAAGGATATCCCGGAATTACACCTGCTTTATTTGATCCAATTAAAAGATAATGGCTTCGAGGCGCATGGATCTTACAGCAGTCTTATGCTGATATTAAAGTTTATGCTAATGCCTTTTGTTTTAACATCATTAAGTACTTTATATTTATTAAGTTTTATTATTCTTGGCAGGTTTTCAAATATAGTAAGCACTGCAGAGTCTGTGACAAATGTGTTGACCGTTTCGATCATCACTGCAGGGTATTGCCCGATCTTCATTTCTTGGATTTTTTTTCCTGTTCATCAGAGATTCTGCTAATACATCTTTTATTTCCATGGTTTCTTTGTAGTGGCTAAACAATTGCATAGGGAAAAGGAACTACCGACAATTTTTCACTCTTATGGTTTCTGCTGTTCTATTGGTAAGCACAGCCTCTGCTCGGTGTTCAAATCTTATCAGGATCATCATATTACATCATGTAATACTGTATATGCCAATGAAATCCTGAATTCCTTTCTAGCCAATCTCTTCCTGATACGCATCTTGGATCCTGATCTTTGGGAAATAATGCTAGGCTTCTTATTTGATAACAACAATATCAGCTTGTATTCTTGCTATTAGCATTCCATATATACAATAAACGATGTTACATTGCTCAATTGGGACCTTACGGTTAGCCTCAATTATCTTGCCCTTTTATCTTTTGAATCAAATGCCAAATTCCTGTATATATGCTGTGCCATATAACATAGTGTGATTGCTGCCGTGATTCCAATGTTGCCGAAAACAAAGAAAAGCCAGAGTAAGCCTTTTATTTTCTAGTCATTTTCATTTTAATCGAATATTGACAGGTATATTACATGGTTTGTCCACCTTGGGCTTGAGATTGCAGCTTATCCTACAATGGTCAACTGGAATTCTTGTACTTATCTGCTGTTTCGTTGATCGGAAGCAGTTTTCCATGGATATTTCATCAAAGTTAGGAAGCAGTTTCTCTTTGGTTCCATTTGTTATCGTGGTTGTAAGTATTCTGTTAACATTACCAGATCTGAATATGCTTTTAGCTTACTTTATCATTTAGGAAATCACAAAACAACTCCATTGATTACTAGCACCCTTTGATTTAAATGCTAAGCTAAGTAGTGTAATTTCTTGCTTTTACAGGCATTGTGCACTATTTTGGCTATGATTGCAACATTACCTCTTGCGCAGCTTTTCTTCTTTCACATTCTACTCATAAAAAAGGTAACCCGACCATTTTTTTTCGATCATGTGATGGATGTTTCCATTTTAATACTCTAGTGGGAGAAGGCTTGAATTTTCTTCCTGTTTTATCTTGCATAACTTAAGTCGAAATTAACAAGTATTAAACTGTAAGAAAGAAAAAGCTAGTGAGCTTATTCGGTGATTCCTTATATGTGCCTCAGGGAATCAGCACATATGATTACATAATAGCTTTACGGGAGCAAGAGCAAGAGCAACAAGGTGTTGGTGGTCAGCAGAGTCCACAAATGTCCCCTGCCAGCTCGCTCACTGGATTAAGTAGTGCTAGTTCCTTTTCGACTTTTCACAGGGGTGCATGGTGTACACCGCCACGCCTGTTCCTCGAAGATCAGGTAATTTGACAAACTTTCTGCCGTAAGAGAATTAATATGGATATGAAATTGTACATGCAGTTAGTCTACTTTTTGCTGAATCAATGAAGCTGAGAGCTGTTTGTGTAATTCGTGCTAGTTTGACGTTGTTCCTCCTGATACTGGATCGGTGAGTTCGTTCGGGAAAAAAATGGTAGGGGAGGAACCAATTAAGAAGAAGAACCCAGGCGCGGTTAAGATCAGTCCATGGACATTGGCACGGTTAAATGCAGAAGATGTTTCAAAAGCCGCTGCTGAAGCAAGGAAAAAATCCAAGATCCTGCAGCCTGTGGCGAGACGTGAAGGCCCCTTTGGGCTAGAAGCAGATAGCAGCTTTGGCAGCAGTGGCCGGCGAATGTTCCCAAGACCTGATGGCAACAGAAGACGAGCATCTAAGCGGGTTCGTCTCCCAGCCGAGCTACCCCTGGAGCCCCTAATGAACATTTCCGCTAAACACGCTGATAAAGGTTTCAATGACACATCTAGTAGTTTGGCACCTCTTCAACTGGAAGCTTTAAGTGCGTTCCAAACAAGCCAAGCAATGTCAAGCTCTGTTGGGATTGTCGCATCTTCTCCAGAGAGTAGTTTAGACTCACCAGATATTCATCCGTTTCGCGTCTCCTCATCAGGGGCTGAAGAATCGAGACGGCTAACAGGTTTACCTGCTGTCAATACCACTGCTCAGAAGGGATTTCCATTGTCGAGGTCTATTAGTGACGGGTATGAAGCATCCGGTGGGGAAGATAGCGATCGAGTTCCTTCAAGAATTATCCAGAGATCAACAAACTGGAACAATATTCTCTTTGGTTCTGAACCGGATGAGAGGGTTGTTAAACTAAAAGCGCCATCTTCATCCAGCCAGGCTAGCACTAGAATGCTGTGACCGGTTGTGAAATCGATTAAGTCAGTCGATTTCGATTTAAAAAGTTCATTCTTTAATTTATGGTCCTAAGAACTTCGAGCACTGAGTGACTGTCATTCAATTGATTCGAAATTTTTAATCTTGGCTTTTGAGATCCGTATATCGGGCACAATCGGAAGACATTACCGACTGCTGTAAAGAAGAACTTCGATATCAATCGGTGCAACACTAGCTACCGAAGTTTCATCGAAGAATCTGTCCTTTGGTACTCGCATTTGGGTTGACAAGAAGGAAAAGTGTTTTTGCCATGTACTAGGTATAGTACTCCATTGTACTTCAGTGTGGGTTTTTGGTGAAATTGATTCCTCCATGGATTTCTCTTGAACATTTCCCGACTTTCTGAAACCCAAAAAAAAAATGGTTGAAGAATTTATCGGTAGTAGATGTCTATGCTCCAACCTTTCATATTTTTTTAAGCTTTCGTGTTTGACATTTTTGTTCGAAGTATATTTAAACATTAGTACGGAGATATAATCTTTCAAAAAATATTTAAATACATAAAATAATTATAAAAAATTATATATATTTGCATCAGACATATATATATATGTGTGTGTGTGCGCGCGCGCCCCAAATTAACAGTTGTTAACCATTTCATTTAGTGCAGCATTTTCGTCTCCCCATCTGTCCTCTTATGGGGTGTAATCAGGCCGAATAGAGCATGTTAGCTCAATTTATAAGAAGATCAAGCTCAAGCTCGCTTTTAAATTCAAAGTTCGACGTTTGATTTGAGTTAGATTGAATTTTATTTTAAAAGTTTGAATTTGATTTGAGATAAAATTAAATTATTCGTTTAGACTTGATGAAGCTTGTTTATTTAGTAAAAAAAAAAAACTCTATTTCTAGATTGACTTTAAACTCGATTATTTGTTTGGGCACTAACGTTTCCGTATAAAAGCGTAAATTTGGAAATCTTTTTGAGTACGCTTAAATTTCTTTTGTTTCTTTGAATCTGCCACCCATGGTTATAACATCCAAGGACAAATCCGGTTAAAATATTGGCATATATAAATTTCACTTTGTTGTAATAAAATTATGATTTATTAAATAAATAAATAATTAATTAATTAAGCATCTAACTTTCGTGAATGGATGCTAATGTTTTATTTTATATTTTTATTACTAATTTTTAA
>JAQSVH010000009.1:13274155-13293604 GCA_029448705.1 Adansonia digitata
TTTGAATTTGATTTGAGATAAAATTAAATTATTCGTTTAGACTTGATGAAGCTTGTTTATTTAGTAAAAAAAAAAAAACTCTATTTCTAGATTGACTTTAAACTCGATTATTTGTTTGGGCACGAACGTTTCCGTATAAAAGCGTAAATTTGGAAATCTTTTTGAGTACGCGTAAATTTCTTTTGTTTCTTTGAATCTGCCACCCATGGCTATAACATCCAAGGACAAATCCGGTTAAAATATTGGCATATATAAATTTCACTTTGTTGTAATAAAATTATAATTTATTAAATAAATAATTAATTAATTAATTAAGCATCTAACTTTCGTGAATGGATGCTAATGTTTTATTTTATATTTTTATTACTAATTTTTAATTTAAAACTAATTCAAATCAAATCCTTTAAACAGTCAAATGTATAATCCTCTCCATAAGCCGAATTATCCACATAACCCGATAGATTTTATACTTATGAGTTGAGTCTTAGATAAAATTTTTTGCAAATTTAGTTTTTTATAATACAATCTAAATTATTATTTGTTAATAAAAATTTATTATTTAATTTTAATTATAAAATATAAAATATTAATATAAAAATTTATTTTAATATTAAAATGATTTATCTGACTGATTTTGCTTCAATCGGGTTTGTTGGTGCTCTTCTTGCAAAAGGTCGACTACGGCCTTGCAACATAGAAAGAGTCAGAGGGGTGCCAAAGTTGATATTCCGAGGCACTCTCCGATGGTTAAGTTAGTCGGTAGGTTTATATCGATATGACTAAGGAAGCCAATGATGAAAAGGTCCTCTCTTACCTTTAAGTTTGCTTACCTTTTTATAGGCGTTATTGGAGGACATGGTGTTAAGTGATTTGACAGAAAGACAGCTAGCGCCGAGCTAGCTGTCAGACTATGATGCCTTGTAGTTGGCTCTGTCAGTCGGCTACCATTCAAGAAGTTTTAGTCTTGAGGTCATATTGTTATTAAGTTATCACATCGATGTTCCCTTATGTTTTGGAGATTGTCCGGACGTCTTGACAACTTTTTTGGTTGTGACGACTATGTGAGATGACGATGAAGTATTTAGTCTATCGACCAAACGATATAACAAAGTTTAAATATGAGATTTAAAAAAAAATTTGAGTTACATCCCGACTATAAATAGGTCGATCAAATGTCCAATGTTGAGTGAGGTAAAGGGTGGGCCAAGGCCGAAAATCATTTTAAAGCCCAAAATCCCCTGAAAAGCAAATTTCAATTGACAGTCTCTGGAGTTTCTTGCTGCATAAGTAGTGAAGATTCGGACCAAAAGAAAAGGGGCGAAGGACTCAGAGCTAAAAGGGCACAATCTGGGTTAAAGCAGGAAGAAGCGTGTGACTGAGGAGCAGATCGATTCATATATTTTCTTTCTCTCGTTGGAGGTACAATTTTCACTATTTTTATTAACTTTACTTTTTAGTTCAAGTTTTGTAGGGATTTGATTTTTCGTTGCTCACTTTCGATTCTTTCCCCCCCCCTTAAGTTCCCATCAGATTCAAGACATTTCTGCTAATTTTTGTTATGTATTAAAATTATGTTTGGGATTTAGTTTATTTAAATGTTCTCTTGCTTGTTCTATTTCCTCGTTGTTAATTCATATCAAGGCCGAGCCGACGCCATCGAATTGTCATCGGCGTAGAGTGAAGTTTCAAGGCGATTTAGAAGGGATTCTAATTTTTTTGAAGTTTGGAGGCGATTAATGAAATTTCTTTGAAATGTTCTCTTGTTTGTTCTATTTCCTCTTTGTTAACTCGTCTCTGTGCGCAAGGCGGAGCTGCCGCCATCGAATTGTCATCGGCGTAGAGTGAATTTTCAAGGCATTAAGAATGGCTTCTAATTTGTTTGACCACCACTCTTCAGGGGAAACAGCCTCCTTTTACAAAATACGGCAGATCAGCCTAGTAACTGTTAATTCCTTTTTTACTTTTGAATGCACTGTTATGTGGCTTAGCTCTTTGTTTTACTCTGTTGACAAGAAATGAAATCTGGAATAGGTAATAATTGGAATTTCAAATGTCGCTGATATTTACACTTATCAAAGCTAATAGCACTTGGTTTTGATCTTACATGGCTGTTTCTTCTGTGAGAAACTACATTGACACTATTTTCTTGTATATCTCTGACCTTGGGACAATAGACAATGATTTGTTTACTGTCAAAACATGTTTAAAGGGGACTGAACAAGAAAGTTTTTTGTTATTTAATGAATGATTGTATGGCCTAAGAAAGTTGGAGTTTGCTTTGAAAGCGTATTTCTGGTTTGTAAAAAAAGCGAGTTGTTTGATGATGCTTAGCATTGTCTTGAATGATGAAATAATTTCATTAGTTGATATTGGAATCCCATTGATTTTTGTATTCTTTGAGGTGGTTCAAGTGCAATCCATTTGTCAACGTAGCTGGTAAATTCTTCGATTAGTTTACCTTGTATCCCTTTCAGAGTGAAACAAGCAAGTTCATCTATGTGAAACTGAATTGTTGATTTTGCAGGATTTGGAATTTCTAAGCATTTACAATGTCTTCATCATATCTCCCCGCAACCACTGATTCAATTGCTCAGGCCCTAGAAGCCAAAACACCAACTGAAGCTATCTCAATCCTCTATCGTGTACTAGAAAATCCTTCATCTGCTCCTGATGCTTTGCGGATTAAAGAGCAGGCCATAACAAATCTCTCAGATCTTCTTAGACAAGAGAACCGAGCAGAGGAGCTCCGAAGTCTTCTGACCCAATTGAGGCCCTTTTTCGCATTAATTCCTAAGGCAAAAACTGCTAAAATTGTCCGTGGTATAATTGATGATGTAGCTAAAATACCAGGAACTTCAGATCTCCAGATTTCTCTTTGCAAAGAAGTGGTGCAGTGGACTCGTGCCGAGAAGCGAACTTTCCTACGCCAACGAGTTGAAGCTAAGCTTGCAGCTCTTTTGATGGAGAACAAGGAGTACTCAGAAGCACTGAATCTCCTTTCTGGCCTAATCAAGGAGGTCAGAAGGTTGGATGACAAGCTGCTTCTTGTCGACATAGAGTTGTTGGAGAGTAAGCTTCATTTCTCTCTCCGAAACCTACCTAAGGCCAAGGCATCTCTAACAGCTGCAAGAACAGCAGCAAATGCAATTTATGTGCCACCAGCCCAACAAGGTAATATAGATTTGCAGAGTGGAATCCTCCATGCCGAGGAGAAGGATTACAAAACCGCATATAGCTACTTCTTCGAAGCATTTGAAGCTTTCAATGCTCTTGAAGATCCTCGTGCCATATTTAGCCTCAAGTATATGTTGTTGTGCAAAATAATGGTGAGCCAGGCTGATGATGTTTCCGGTATAATATCTTCCAAGGCAGGGCTACAGTATGTGGGGCCTGAACTTGATGCCATGAAAGCTGTTGCTGATGCACATGCAAAACGTTCCCTGAAGCTTTTCGAGATTGCCCTTCGCGATTTCAGGGCCCAACTAGAGGAAGATCCTATTGTTCACCGGCACCTTTCTTCCCTATACGACACTCTATTGGAGCAGAATCTCTGTAGATTGATTGAGCCTTTCTCAAGGGTTGAGATTGCCCATATTGCCGAACTTATCGAATTGCCTGTAGATCATGTGGAGAAGAAACTTTCTCAGATGATTCTGGATAAGAAGTTTGCAGGGACATTGGATCAGGGTGCTGGGTGTCTCATCATATTTGACGATCCCAAGACTGACGCCATCTACCCTGCAACATTGGAAACCATCTCCAACATAGGCAAGGTTGTCGATAGCCTCTATGTCAGGTCTGCTAAGATAATGGCATAGGGTGCCCACGTTTAGCAACTCTCATATGTAGTGCATGCTAGTTATTACATGTTTCAATGTTTCAACTTTTAACGGTGTTGCTGAGGAACTTTTGATTTAAACATGTCGAGTTGATTCAGACAGTCTTGCCATTTTCAATGTCACAATGGTTTGGTAGAATTTGTTTCCAGATTATCCTTTTTCTTTGAATGTATCTTGCTTGTTCACTCATTGTTTTTGCAAAATTTGCTTGATGTTCAAGTGCTTTAAAATTTGATTTGGTGGGATTTCAGATTCATCTCAATTTATAAAGTTTTGACACTTGAATTGGAAATTAATTTAGGGGGTTAATTAAATAAATGGCTTTTGTGTTATGCCATTTTTGCGATTGAATGCCTAAAATATTTTGACCTAAATAAGTATCTGTACTATAATTTTTTTCAAACATATAGGTGTTTTGTATTAATGTCATTAAATAAATATTGATGTTAAACGTTATGTCATTATTTTTTAAAAAAAAGTTATATGTGACAATAGAATTAAGTATTAAATGTTACATCAATATTTATTTAATGATGTTTGTGTAAGTTAACTATGTTTGATGAAATTATAGTATGTATACTTATTTTGGGTTAATTTTTCTTTTCAGACACTCAATTGGTATTTGGGTCAAATTTTATTTAAGTACTAAATGCAAAAAATGAATAGTTCAAGGGCTATTCGTGCAATTAACCCTTCATTTAGCCATAAATGATTAAATACTACTTATTACTTTACTATCAAAATTTACCATCTAACAATGGTTTACATCTTATTTTAATTCGGATTTATTTTGACCAAAATTATATAATTATTTTTTTACATAAAAAAATAACGATTTAAAATTGTTTACAACTTATTTTAATTCGGATGTACTTTGACCAAAATTTTATAATTATTTTTTTATATAAAAGAATAACAATTTAAAAATAAAAAAAAATTATAAATATTAAAATTTTAATTTTAATTTATTAAATATTAAAATTTAAAAATATTGGATGGATCTAAGCTTTTATCACATGAAGGTATTATTAATCTTTGATTTATGTGCACATCAAAAAGGAAAATATAATAAATGACTTTAACATGTGTAAGTTTCTAATTGATAGCAAATACAGATCTTGCACTTTTCTTTAATAATTTTTTAATTAATTACTTCTACCATTGTAGTAATAAATATTATAGAAAATGTAAATATATCAAATATCAGCATTGTTTTAAAAGAAATATAAAGGGGGGCTTTTATTATCAACTATTGAAAATTTTATTTTAAATTTATAAATAAAATTAAAATAAAAATAAATTTAAAATTATAATAAAAATAATATATATATGATTATTTTTTTCGTGTCCTTATAATTTTAAGGAAATAAAAAAAAAAGAAATGTAAAGGGGGGCTTTTTTGGTAAATTAGAAATTCTCACTTTCGTTTTCGGTCGGTCTCAAGACTCCGCTTTGCTTTCCTCGTTCCTCATTTTCTCTTTTCCTCTCTCTCTCTCTCCCTCACGTAGAAGATACAAAAGAGAAGGAAAATCCCATTCACTGTTGGGATCTCACTCTTTCGATCCACAAAGGTAACTTGTTTTCTTTTTGTTTCCCTCGATCTCATCTACAATTTCATCTTCTACGATTTAATTTTTCAAAAAAAAAAATTCCATCTTTTTTGGTTATGATTGTATATATGCGTTTAGCAGCAGTATACAGTTGAGGAAAGGAAATGTTAGTTTTTTAAGTTGATTAAGCTGTGATCTGGTGTTTTTGGCTTTCCATTTTATGATTTTAAATCTGGTAAAATGGTGATATATTTTGTTTCATGCTTCTAGATCTCTCAACCTGTGATAGTAGGCAGGTAATTTTAGATAAAATTTTTTCACTCATTCAAACTTAAAATTAGGTTCTGTTTGGTTTGTAGTGATTCTGCAGCTTATTTGAAATTGCATTATCTTGTTTTAGACTTCTTATAGTTGATTTTTTGCTCAATTTCTTTTGACGATTATGATTGTTCGTAATTGCTAGGAAATTTTCTGTTCAGAATAAGTTGATTCCTTTTTGGGGCTGTTCATATCTGCTCAAACTGATTTACGGGTTGTTGCATTTTATCATTGCTTTTTCAAGGTACCCTAGATTTGCAGTAGATTTAGGATTAAGTAACGTACTGAGGTTTTAGTGATATCTGTGTTTTTCATAGTGAGGAAGTGTTAATATTATGTCCTGGTGCAAGAGCTGGTTGAAGGGAGGAAACAAGAAGGTTCAGTGGTGGATTCTTGTAGTAAAGTTGCAGGGCTGGGAGCTTGGTGTTTTAGTGATATTCCGATGAAGTGCTTGTGTTGCACTGCCCGTATATTTTATTTTTTGGTAGGTCTGAGAAACTTAAGTGTGTTTCATTAGATCATTAATTATGCTTGAGGTTTAATTTAGAAAAGAAAGGTAACTTGAAACAGTTTCTCTTTCTTTTGTCTTCTTGGAGCTGAACATTTGGCAGGTTACATTCTTTACCATGGGAATTCATATGTAATAAGGATATTATATACATGGAGCTAGAATTATGAGGTTCTGTGCATCTGGAGTGGAGAAGCCGGCCTTAGGCTGTGGTTTGGGAGTATATCATTAAGTGTTTTCCCCTCTCGTTTCTTTGCTTTTCTGATGCATTAAGATGCTTCTTTAGCCTGTCTCTTTGCTGGGAAATATCAATATACATGCTTACATGGACCTGTTATCTTTTCACGTGTTATTTTATGCATGCTCTCATGCTTGCTTATGAAGTCTTCTCTATATTTGATGTAGCTTCTGAGGCTGCTTTTTAGATGCTTTTATCTTTTATTTAGTTGTTAAGCATCAGTTGATTTTGTCGGTATATGGAATTGTGAATGAGCTTGTTTATAATGTCTGTTTTTGTACTTGTGAAGGGTCCGCTTTGGTGGGATCC
This sequence comes from Adansonia digitata, assembly GCA_029448705.1. Classification (NCBI taxonomy): domain Eukaryota; kingdom Viridiplantae; phylum Streptophyta; class Magnoliopsida; order Malvales; family Malvaceae; genus Adansonia; species Adansonia digitata. The sequence goes on from JAQSVH010000009.1 coordinate 13,280,918, forward strand.
CTTTTGCCTTCCTTTCTGGCAGTTGGTAAATACAGAAAGGCCTTAGGTTCTGAGAGGATACTGCTCAGGAATGGGGCGTCTCAAGCTGCAGTCTGGGATCAAGGCAATTGAGGAAGAACCTGAGGACTATGATACTGCATATTCTAACAAAGCTACTTTAGCATGCATGATTAATTCTGAAATAGGTGCTGTATTAGCTGTCATGAGGAGAAATGTAAGATGGGGTGGTCGATACATGTCGAGCGATGATCAGCTAGAACACTCTTTAATTCAGTCATTGAAGGCATTGCGAAAGCAAATTTTCTTGTGGCAGAATCAGTGGCATACCATCAACCCCGCTGTGTATCTCCGGCCATTTTTGGATGTGATTCAATCAGATGAAACTGGTGCACCAATCACTGGTGTTGCTTTATCTTCTGTTCACAAAATTTTAAACCTTGATGTGATTGATCAAAATACTGTGAATGTCGAAGATGCTATGCGTTTGGTTGTTGATGCTGTGACTAGCTGCCGATTTGAGGTGACAGATCCTGCATCAGAAGAAGTGGTACTGATGAAGATACTTCAGGTTCTTCTGGCTTGCATGAAAAGTAAAGCCTCAGTTATGTTGAGTAATCAGCATGTTTGCACGATAGTTAACACTTGCTTTCGAATAGTTCACCAAGCAGAGAAGAAAGGTGAGTTGTTGCAGCGGATAGCTCGCCACACAATGCATGAACTTGTTAGGTGTATATTTTCACATCTTTCAGACGTTGACAACACAAACCATGCCTTGGTTAACAGAGCTGGCACTACTAAACAAGAGGTAGTGTTTGTTCTATTGTTCCTCTCATTTTTCATTTATTATTTATATAGATATATTTTAATTTTGGTTTCATTCTCCTCTTTATCTTGTTTTCTTTGCCTGCTGGAAGTAGGATAAAAGAAACCATGCCAGAAGCCTATTGATATTTCTGCAGTTATGTTTATTTTCTGGTTATGGTTTTCATCACTACTTAATGTCATCTAGAGTTTTCTGGTTTGCAGTTTGGTGGGATAGATAATGATTATGCATTTGGGGCTAAACAAGCAGAGAATGGAAATGGTTCTGAGTATGATGGTCAAGCATCTTCTGGAAGTTTTGGATCCAATGCTGCAGGTTTGGTAACAACTGTAAGGGAAGAAAGTTTAGTAATAGCTGGTAATGGAAAGGAGACAGTTCCATATGATTTGCACCTCATGACAGAGCCGTATGGTGTCCCTTGCATGGTGGAGATATTTCATTTCTTGTGTTCTTTATTAAATGCTGTTGAGCATGTGGGAATGGACCCCCGCTCAAATACCCTAGCATTTGATGAAGATGTGCCGCTTTTTGCCTTGGGCCTAATTAACTCTGCCATAGAATTGGGTGGGCCTTCCTTCCGTCGTCACCCAAGGTTATTGAGCTTGATTCAGGATGAATTATTTCGTAATCTGATGCAATTTGGGTTGTCCATGAGTGCACTTATTCTTTCAATGGTATGTAGTATCGTTCTAAATCTTTATCACCATCTGCGTACAGAACTCAAATTACAGCTTGAGGCCTTCTTCTCGTGTGTAATTCTGAGACTTGCACAAGGCAAATATGGAGCTTCATACCAGCAGCAGGAGGTGGCCATGGAAGCCCTAGTTGATTTCTGTAGGCAGAAAACATTTATGGTGGAGATGTATGCTAATTTAGATTGTGACATAACTTGCCGCAATGTTTTTGAAGACCTTGCTAATTTGTTGTCAAAGAGTGCATTCCCTGTGAACTGCCCTTTGTCTGCAATGCACATTCTCGCCTTGGATGGTTTAATTGCTGTTATCCAGGGAATGGCTGAGAGGATTGGGAATGGATCAGTTAGTTCAGAGCAATCACCTGTTATTCTTGAGGAATATTTGCCATTCTGGATGGTGAAGTGTGATAACTATGGTGATCCCAGTCATTGGGTTCCATTTGTCCGGCGGAGAAAATACATCAAGAGAAGGTTGATGATTGGAGCTGATCACTTTAACCGTGACCCAAAAAAAGGGTTAGAGTTCCTCCAAGGAACACATCTTTTGCCTGACAAACTTGACCCCCAAAGTGTTGCTTGCTTTTTCAGGTACACTGCTGGATTAGATAAGAATCTTGTTGGGGATTTCCTGGGAAATCATGATGAGTTCTGTGTTCAGGTTCTTCATGAATTTGCTGGGACTTTTGATTTCCAGGATATGAATCTGGATACTGCACTAAGACTGTTCCTGGAAACTTTTCGACTGCCCGGAGAGTCACAAAAGATTCAAAGGGTGCTGGAGGCATTCTCTGAGAGGTACTATGAGCAATCACCACAGATTCTAGCTAACAAGGATGCTGCTTTGTTATTATCATATTCCCTTATAATGCTTAACACCGATCAGCACAATGTCCAAGTAAAGAAAAAGATGACAGAGGAGGATTTCATCCGGAATAATCGGCATATAAATGGAGGAAATGATCTTCCGCGAGAATTTCTGTCAGAACTATACCACTCCATATGCAAGAATGAGATCCGCACAACTCCAGAACAAGGCTATGGTTACCCTGAAATGACCCCAAGTCGGTGGATAGATTTAATGCACAAGTCTAAGAAAACAGCACCGTTCATTGTAGCTGACTCTAGAGCACACCTTGACCATGATATGTTTGCCATAATGTCAGGTCCAACAATTGCTGCTATCTCTGTTGTTTTTGATCATGCTGAACATGAAGATGTTTATCAGACCTGTATTGATGGATTCTTAGCTGTTGCAAAAATTTCCGCATGCCATCATCTTGAAGATGTACTGGATGACCTAGTTGTGTCTCTGTGCAAGTTTACCACCCTTTTGAATCCATCTTCTGTTGAGGAACCAGTGTTAGCTTTTGGTGATGACACTAAAGCCAGGATGGCAACTGTAACTGTTTTTACTATTGCAAATAGATATGGTGACTATATTCGCACAGGTTGGAGGAATATACTGGATTGCATCTTACGACTGCACAAGCTAGGGCTTCTTCCAGCTCGTGTAGCCAGTGATGCAGCTGATGAGTCTGAGCTCTCTGCGGACCCTGGCCATGGAAAGCCAATTACGAATTCTTTATCTTCAGCTCACTTACAGTCCATAGGAACCCCAAGGAGATCCTCTGGGTTGATGGGCAGGTTCAGTCAGCTTTTATCTCTTGATACAGAGGAGCCAAGATCACAGCCCACTGAGCAACAACTTGCTGCTCATCAACGCACCCTTCAGACAATTCAAAAATGCCACATTGACAGCATATTTACTGAGAGTAAGTTTTTGCAAGCTGAATCTTTGTTGCAGCTAGCACGAGCACTAATTTGGGCTGCAGGGCGGCCCCAGAAAGGGAGTAGCTCACCTGAGGATGAAGATACTGCAGTTTTCTGCCTGGAGTTGCTCATTGCAATCACCCTGAACAACCGTGATCGGATTGTGCTTCTGTGGCAGGGTGTCTATGAGCACATAGCTAATATTGTGCAATCAACTGTCATGCCTTGTGCCCTCGTGGAGAAGGCTGTTTTTGGACTTCTTAGAATTTGCCAAAGGCTGCTTCCTTACAAAGAGAACCTGGCTGATGAACTCTTGAGGTCCCTGCAACTTGTGTTGAAGCTTGATGGTCGAGTGGCTGATGCATATTGTGAGCAAATTACACAGGAAGTAAGTCGCCTAGTGAAGGCAAATGCAACCCATATCAGATCCCAAATGGGGTGGCGTACAATCACAAATTTACTTTCCATCACAGCCCGACATCCAGAAGCGTCTGAAGCAAGTTTTGACGCACTATTATTTATTATGTCTGAGGGGGCTCACTTGCTTCCGGCCAATTATGTTCTCTGCATAGATGCTGCGAGGCAGTTTGCTGAGTCTCGTGTTGGACAGGCAGAGCGATCTGTACGTGCATTGGATCTTATGTCAGGTTCGGTTGATTGTTTGGCGAGGTGGACCAATGAGGCTAAGGAAGCAATGGGACAGGAGGATGCTGCTAAGATGTTTCAGGATATTGGTGATTTATGGCTGAGGCTTGTGCAGGGAATCAGAAAAGTTTGTTTGGACCAGAGAGAAGAGGTCAGAAACCATGCTCTTCTATCATTGCAAAAGTGCTTGACAGGAGTGGATGGGATCCCCATTTCTCATGGTTTATGGTTGCAGTGTTTCGATCTCGTAATCTTCACAATGCTCGATGACTTGCTTGAAATTGCTCAGGGACAGCAAAAAGACTACCGAAACATGGAAGGCACACTTATTCTTGCCACGAAGCTCCTTTCCAAGGTCTTTTTACAGTTACTTCATGAGCTCTCACAGTTAACAACATTTTGCAAGCTGTGGCTTGGTGTGCTCAGCCGAATGGAAAAATATATGAAGGTGAAAGTACGAGGTAAGAAAAGTGAGAAGCTTCAGGAGTTAGTGCTCGAGCTCCTCAAGAACATCTTGCTTGTCATGAAGGCGAGGGGAGTACTCATGCAGAGGAGTGCGCTAGGTGGAGATAGCTTGTGGGAACTGACATGGCTACATGTGAATAACATTGCGCCATCTTTGCAGTCTGAGGTTTTCCCTGATCAGGATCCGGAGCAATCATTGCTCAAGCATGGTGAAACTGGTTGTGTAGTTTCTGGGGAAGCAGTTTCTTTTCCTTCAAATGAAACAACCACCCTTGAAGGGGCTGGTACAGGAGGTTAACGTCATATAGAGTTGGATGCCTGAAAAAGGTTTGTCATTGCATGCTGTAGAGTCACACGCGCAATACATTGCTAGTTTTGGAGGTGATCTGCATTGAGACATTAGGACATGTTAGGTTATGCTGCTGCTAAAGATTCACCAAATTCCAGTATTGTTTGGCGATACTGGATGCGAAAAGGTAAAAGGTATCGGGAACTAGTAGAGAGAGTCTTCCGCAGAAATGTGGATAAGTTTGATCGGTTTATAATTCCCTGTTATTCTACATTTGGCTAGTGTTGCTTCTCATTGGAACCTTGCCAAAATGTAGTGTGTTAAAAATTGGTATTCCTTGGAAACATTACTTAGTTTTTAGTCTACATATGGTGTTTCTGCTGTGAGACAAATTCATCCAGTTCATTTCGATTAGTCGGAAAACCCAGATGGGGAAAAATCCGACTTCGGTTTCTGGGATATTACCCTATATATTGCCTTTGCTCATCGATGTATAGAAGCATAGAATTAGAAGATTTTACTTGGAATGGCAATGAAGCAGTATTTTTCTCACTAGTACTATGTCACTATATTTCCAGAAAATGATTATCTGAAGTAATCTTCTTAGTTATCTTTCCGGATATAATCATTTCATTATGAAGATTTTTCATAATTAAATCTTCAACGCAGGAAGAAAGAGTTCAAGGTTCCCTTTTTCAACTTCTAATCATCTCCAATTTGAGGTTCCTTCTAACTGTATCATCTTAGTTTTAGGAATTGTGATTAAGAGATATTATCCGGATTTTTATATTTTTAAAGTATACATATCTAAGTTGTATTGAATACATATTTTGATATAAATGCAGAGGTGTGATTTTTTGCAATCATATATATATATATATATATATATATGAAAAAAAACTAAGGGTACTCTTATTCTTATAAGCATTTTTCAGGTGTTTATTTATCTCAGGCAATACCACAGAAAGAATTTTAAAATATTTGAAAATGGAAAATAAAAATAATCATTGCCAATTAATCAGAGTAAATTTACGCAATTTTTTATTATTGTTAACAGAATTTTCAATGACGGAAAGGCCTTGAAAGGCTCGACGTTGCCTTGGAGAGGAGTAAAACGCTGCGTTTGGACGACCAACAATGGACAAAGTAGTAACACGAGACGAGAGGAGGGAGAGAGAGAATCTAGCTGTCCTAAAAAAGGCGGTCGCTATATTCTGTCAGTTCTACGGTCCTTCAACAACCCCCCACCCCCCCCCCACAAAAAATCAATTAAATTAACCGTTCTGGTAAAATTAGATTCAGATAATCTTACCTGAAACCTTGACAACCAACAGCAGTTTTCTCTAATTAGATGTCAGTCTTTCGCTCTTTTTTCTTCTTTCTTTGGTGATCCAGTCTTCACTGAAACTTTTTTTTTTCATTTTGTTTTGAAGATAAGTGAGGTTTTCGAAGGGTATGAACGAGGGTACTGTGAACTCTCAGCCAATCTTTCCTGAAAATGCAATTCAGCTTCTTTGATTCTTGATGCAGTTACTTCCCTCAATCGTTTCAGAGAGGGGAAAAAAAAAAGAAGCCTTTCTATGGAAAAATGTTTAATATAGATTCTTTGTTGTTGACAACCTTTTCCAGAAAAGAAGAATCAGAAGTTTTCCGAGATAAATTCTGGCATTGATGAAGCTAATGTCCTGGTACTGTGTTGTTAATCATATGTTTGTTTTTAATCTTCTTCTTTTCTGGGTGGTTGTTTGATTTTGTTTTGGTTTTGGTTTTTATTTGGTAGATTCGGAAAATGGAGCTGGAGGCAAAGAGTTTGCAGGCAGTGATAAGTGCAACACTTGTTGCTAAACTGAAGGAATATTAGTCTGATTTGAATAAGTTGAAGAGGGAAATTCTAGAAAATTTCATCGCCAAATGCTATTCAGGCTGCTGTTCATGATGAGCTGCTTGAATCCGGGATGGCTGATGCTCACTCGGTAGTTTCTGGATCATATTATACCGTTGCTTTATCTTTTATCAGTTTCTTCCAGGAGAACTGTGTTTTGATTTGATCATGTAGTTTAGGATGTTTGATGAATGATCGTGTTTATGTAACTCTATGCATCTAGCGTACATTGTGCCCACCAATATACATGTTATTCATTTTCGGAAGCAAATTTCAATGTATTAATATCCCTTTTGCGTACCAATTATTTGGTAATTTTAAGTTGGGTGAGAGAGGGTGAGCCTTGGTGCAATTGTAAGGTTGGTTTATTGTGACCTTGAGATTCAGGTTAGTCACAGTCACGGAGAAGAAGCTTCTCTGCAAAGCAGGAGGAAGACTGCATAACCTCCCTAAACCTTGCAATGGGAATGCCTCGTGCACTGGGGCTGCTGTTTTAGTAAGTTGGGGAGGTGGGATTTGATAAACGTATTGTTTGTTACCTGGACTTAAATATGAGTGTCAGATATGAGTATATGATGACATGGGTATTTGGAGGGTCATATCTCCATACGCATGTCTGAATATGAATCGGGCACGAGTACCCCAAGAAAAATGAAAAGTTTGAGCAAAATAGGTCATATTTGTTGATAGCTTGGCATTATTAGGATTGTTCATGTCTTCACATTTCAAATCTTCTTACTTTATCAGTATCAAATTAATCAATTGCTGCTTTTTGCTGTTTGCTGTTTGTCGAAGTTTCATTATCACCCTTTGAGAACTGTAAATATGTTTTATTTGCAACTGGTTTTGTATGAAATGAGAATGCTTTTTTTTTAACTGTTAAGCTATATTATTGAGTGGTGAGTGATGGTACAGGTTTCCGCTGAGAAAAGAGAAAGACTGTCAATGTCGGTCAAAAGATTAAATCAGTCGAGTGACCGAATGAAGCAGAGTAGAACAACGATTCTGGAGACAGAAGAGCTCAGTGTCTTCATCCTCCAAGATTTGCATCAACAGCGCTAGACCTCTCCTACCCCAAAACAAGGTCTTATTTTCTATTGAAAATGCTTGTATATTGATTGAACTTTAACTTCCATAGGACATTGTTCTATATCACTTGGGGACAATGTTTAGCCAGCTTCTCATACATCTATACCATATTCATTCATATCAATTAATTGATTTTATTTCTTTCTTGTTCTTTCTCAGCTTTATGATGTGGATAATGCCATTGACAAGGGTAAGAAAGTCATAACGACCATGTCTTGGAGGATTACCAAGAACAAATGGATCGTTATCTCCATAATCATAGCTCTTGTCCTTGCAATCATCTTAATCATTTATTACAAGATTTCACATCACTAACTAATCTTTGAACCTTTGGGCTACTTATTGATGTTCTTGGTTGTTTTTTTTTTTTTTTTTTTATATAAACTCTATATTGTTTGGACTCAGGTGGGGCTATTGGATATGGGTATATCCATTTTTTTTTCTAAATTTTTTCATGTGTATGGAAAGTTCTTGAAGGCTCGTATCATCGTACTTATGTTTGGATTCGTGTTAGATATAAATACTTCAAAAAAAATAAAAAGTCATACCAAACTTGTAAGGATACTTGGGTCTTTTATGTATATTGAACTGATATGTAATGGGATGTATATTTACTTTTACAGCTGTATTGGTTTTACATTTTTATTGTAAATCCATTGAGTGAAACTCTTGGTATATTATATCATTCAAGACCGAGCCATATTATGGTGAAAGCATTACACTGTCATATATCACCATTGAAAATAAGCTATGAATACGAGTACAAGTTCAGTTCAGAGTTCGCCCTCAGCTTGTTGAAAATTTGGGGTCGATTGCCTGCATCTAAACCTATTCAATGGTTGTGCAATTTTTTTTGGTTTAATTTTAGGTATAAAATTTAATAATTTGAGTTGGATTTTATATCAGATTAAAATTAAGTATTGAATTGAATCTAAATACTAGATTTTCTGATTCGATTGATTCGATTTAAAAATAATTTTTAATTAAATTTAATTATAAATATATAAATAATATAATTTTAAAAAATAAAATAAATTTTTTTATCGAGTTAAAAGTGAGTAAATTTAATTTAAATATATAAAAGTCAAGCCCTCCAATAAATTATTGCAAGAGATGAATTGCAGCGACAAAAAAGAATTGGGATCCGAGCCTCAGATTATGCTTGACCCGTCCCAACAACTCGGGAGGAAAAAAAAAATCTGGCAGATTCGTCGTATACGGAGAAAGAGATTCACAAAGCCAACTTCTTATTCTCCTCCTTCCTCCCGAGTTTCTACAGTTCTCCACGGCGAAGAAATTCTCATCTTTCACGCCTTTGAATTCGACGAATTACCCTGGAAAATCTTCTTAAACAGAACCCTCCAAGCTTTTCAAAAGCCTTGCTGGAAGAATCCCACAGCGTAAAAAATAAAAATCCATGGATTCCCTGTCGTCAGTTTCTCCATCTATAGTTCTTCCTCCAAGCAACCCTTTGTCAAGGCAACGGCATCGTCCTCAAGTTGCTGTCTTTTCCTTGGCCACGAATAACCGTCTTCCTCGATTGCTGTCTTTTTTTAGCATGCCGCCTTCTAAAGGGAGATTGGGTCGAGTTGTTGATTGTAAATGCAAATTTAATGGTGGAGATGCGAGAAAAGAAGAAGATTTTGATGCTGATGATGATGATGGCGAGAAAGAGGAGGTTGAAAGGGCGCTTCATTTGGACGGTACAATTCGAACTACTTCTGGCGAGTTTCTGAAACGGGTTTCATCTCGGGCGTATGATATGCGGAGGAATTTGCAGCAAACTTTTGATAGCAGCAGCTATGACGGTAAAAAACCGTTCTTTGTTTATATTCTGTTTATAAATCACAGTTGTGGGTGTTTTTAATGCATTTTTCCACTTTCTGCGGTTATTTATTCATGTAATTTTATCCTTCTTTGCCCTGCTTCGTTTTCATTAAACTACTCGTGATCGGACACTTATGTCTGATGTATATTCGAGCAAATTTATCAGATATGATCTTCTGAAGATCCTTCGGATAGATGAAAATTTGAAAAAAAAAAAAAAAAACATATACTGTATCCGGCACTCGTACCTGCGTCCTGGTAACTTAGCTTCTCTGCCTTACTTGTTTTGCAATTTTAGGTCTACCTCGATTCCTTTAAGTTGTTAGAAGTGGTAACTTTAGCCTTTAGGCAGAGCCCTTAATCCTGTTTGAATTGCGAGTACCATTGCCTGGAATGTTTGCTCGGATAATTGTTTGATTGCTAAATTAGAAGCTTGGCTGGTTCGATCCTGTTATTTCTGGTGGATTGTCTTTGAAATGATCCGTTTGCACTCCATGTAATTGTAGTTATGATTGAGACTGAAACCTCAAAGTTGGGGCTCCGACCATTCTGCTTTTTCTTCCCAATTTCCTGGATTTTTATTTGGTGGCTTTTTTGAATTTAGCTTGTTGTCAATTAGATATCTTTAGTGTATGTAAAAGATCTGTTTCCTGTTGTTTTACTTTAAGTCACTCGGACTCTTGTATGCTTATGACACGAGTATATTCAATTTTTTTCTAAGTTTTTCCACGTATTTGTGAATCCCTAGAAGATTATATCCACATTTGCATTTCTGGATATACATTGGAAATGGGTATTTTAAGAAAAATAAAGAGTTCAAGCAATGTAGGTTTTCCCTCCAAATATTGATCAGAAGTTTGTTGAACTTGTACCCAGCTACATGTGTTAATAAAATGTTCTTTACTAAATAACGAGTTACTTAGTTGCTATCTGCTACTGCATATTTCTTGCATAGAATTAACCAATCATGCTAGCAGCATAACTTCAATTATTGACCCTTCATCTGACATGCGTAGAGTATGAGTTTCTTTATGTACTTGGTGTGCGATACTGGAATTCATTGATGCATATTTTTTGTGTAGGTAATAATAGTTTGTAAATTATTCAAAAGCCTCTGTTGTTTCTTCGTGGCTTGATGATGGTACCATATCTTTCAATTTTTTTTTCTTCCACAAAGCTTACAGTACTTTTTCCGTGCTTAATCTTGTTCAGTGTTGGAGGCAAATCCATGGAGAGATCCTTCGAAACCTGTATACGTACTAACTCACAAGGAAAACCAGTTGTGCACGATGAAAACTCGAAGAAATCGGAGGTCTAATTTAGTTTTCGAAACCTGTATGGTTCTTTCTTGAATTATTCTTCTGGTTGCCCTGGCTTAACACTCTTTTTTGGGTAACAGTGAAGTTGAAAAGGAACTCGGATTATTGTTTTCGAAAGGAGCAAAGTGGAGTTCTGGAATTGGAAGCAAAACTAAACAGCCTAGATCTGGTTCTAAGTTTCAGATGCTGGTTGAGGATGTTAGGGAAGGAGTGCTTGTAAGTGTTTAACGATTTCGTGTTTTTTTTTTTTTTTGCCGGGGTGGGGTGGGGTATCAAAGGCTTCTGTGGGGATCTCCAATTGCCTTGTATAACTATTGATCAATGGCTTTCGTGCTAGGAGATCATCAGCTTAAATTAGGGGACTTTAAAATATGAATCAAATTATGATCTCACCTTCTTGTGTATCCATGGTTAAAATTTAGTATTGTTGCTGTATGCGATATGGTATGCCTTCATTTCCCCGGCTACCAACGGTGCATCCATAACTTCTTGGAGTATCATCGTGCATGCGTTTTCGCCATAACTTCTGTTGGTTTACCATGTCTTTTTCCGACTCATCTCTGTTTATTAAGTCAAGGACCTTTTAACTCTTGTTCCGCAGGTATTCGAAGATGAGAACGAAGCTGCAAAATATTGTGACTTAATGCAAGGAGGAGGCCAAGGATGTGAAGGTGTTGCAGAGATTGAAGCCTCATCGGTTAGAAAGTTTCCGAGAACTGTCTTTTCTTCCTGTACCATTAAAAATAGTTTTTCTTTTTTTTTTTTTTCCTTCTCATAGTAATCTCCCCTACTATTTTCTGTAGGTATTCGATCTTTGCCGGAAAATGAGGGCTCTTGCGGTTCTCTTCCGCCGGGGAAGAACACCTCCGCTACCTCAAAACCTCGAGCTCAACCTGAAAGCCCGAAAACGATCCCTTGAAGACCAAGAGGACTTGATATGAAGTCAGTCAAGAGAGTTAAAATATATGAGAAACTGTGATATCAACGCACAGATCAAAACCATATAGGCCAATACTACAATGTAACTTCATTTATCACAAACTTAAAATTTAATGTAGAGTATAAGCTGATTTACGTTATTATTATTATTATTATTTTTTTTTTTATTTTCATTGTTCATAGATTATGAACTTTAAATTTGTGGTTCTGAATTTAAATGAGGGGCTTGTGTTTTAATATTTTAGCATTTTATCCGAGTAAAACCTTTCGGTATTTATTTGACTCATTTTCGAATATGAACATGGGATATATTTTTTAAAAAATCTTTTTAAATATATGAAAAGTTTTAAAAAAAAATAAACATATTTGTATCGAATTACAATCAAGTCTAATTACAATTGAGATATTATTTTTTATTTTTTTGTCTATTACTTTCTGATATATTGCTCATATTTATTTTTATATATAAAACTTATATGTCAATCGTAAAAGTCATACAATAAATAATAATTAAATTTATATTAAATAATAATAGATAAAAATGTAATGGGGGAGCTAAATCTGTTCGAATTAACATAACTTCTAGAATATAGCTTCTATTTGTAGTACGAAAAAAGTTCGATTTAACTATGGTTTTGGGATTTAAAGGTAACTATCGGATATTGATATGTACAAAATAAAGAAACGAAAAATAAAATAAAATAAAATTTTTTCCTATTTGCCTTTCGTTTCTCTCAATTTTTATTCGAAGGAACTCTTCCCCACCAATGACCAAACTATAAAAATGTAATAATAAGCAATAAAAAAGCTAAATAGAAAAAAAAATTGCGATTTATCCGATTAGACCTGAAATAAAGGAAAAACAAATAAACAGATCTTTGACAATGAGCTCAGACACATCCGGCGGAGAAGCAGCGGCGCAGGGATCGAGTGGGAAGGCGAGCT
>JAQSVH010000009.1:13319445-13331466 GCA_029448705.1 Adansonia digitata
GCACAACCATCCTCAATAGGAAATTGTACATTAAATACTTCATCAAAATAATAAATACCTCGAGCTACTATCAAGAGAGGCTGATTGAGCTCTGAGCAATTGTTCTTGTCGAAGCAAGACAGCTTGATCAAGACGATCATATATCTCCGGCTGTTGCACAAGATATTAAATGTTAAAGATCAAAATCAAAAGAGAAACAATGAACAAAATTACAAGATGGACAAGGCTGGAGCAAATTCATATTCAGAACATAAAAAAGAGCACGATAAAAAGCAGAAGAAGCTAATAGAAAAAACATCATGAAATTGCTAGACCTGAGGCTGATGACCAAAAATAGCAGAATCAGCATATCTTCCAGTTGGCTCACTAGGCAATTCTCTCCCCAGATAACCACCCTGTCGTTCTCCGAATTGTCTTCTCTCTACTGTAGGATAGTCGGGAATTTTCTCTGCATACATTTGATCACCTTTGCGACTATAACTGTGACTTGATGATGAAACATAGTCAGTGGATGCATATTTTGGTGAATCTGGCACAGCTGAGGCATAAGCACTACGAGCATCCAAAGTGGATGCTCCAGCCCCTTTGGAACTTATTGCAGGAACCTAGTAGATATAAAATTCATCAAATTCAAAATTCAATCAACACAAATTACTAATGTTTTCCTTTACCAAATTTAATAATATTGTACATATCATTAACTCCCAAAGAAAAGAAAAACAACACAAAGTAGATAAAACTGCCCTGGGTGAAATAATATACCAATTAAAAAGAAACCAAATTCCACTGACCTGCTGAGTAGCACTCAAAGCAGATGTGCCATATATGGAGCTATACTGTCCCCCATAATGAGCTGAAACTGAAGGAAGAGATCTGTATCCACCGACTTCTGCTTCTTGAGAACTACCTAAAATCGATGAATGCCGAGAAGACAAGGACATTGGAGCTCCCCCATCAGGTCCTCCAACAGAACTACCAGAATAACCAGCCCCCAACTACAAAATTTACCAAAAATCGTAAACAAAACCGGACCGCTGATAAGTCTTAAATTATTAAACACGATAAAATGATATTTTCCCAGGAAAATAGCAAATCCCAGGAATTCAGACACATTGCCAAACCTCTGAATCTGATTACTCAATCGTATAAAACATTTCAATGTTCAGCAACAATACAAAAAGGTTATGTATCACAGCAACATGAAAGCAATTAAAATTGATCTGTTTTTCTCACAAAACCATCCACATAACCTTAAATAAATAGTTTACAATCAAAGCCATTCAATCCCATCATAATACATGACAAATCAAAATAAACCATCAGAAACTAATTACAGAAAAATGAGCTTCAGAATAGGGAACAAAAAATGCATCTTGAACGAAAAATATGGTGAAAAAAGAAAGGCTCACGTTTTGGGCGTATCCGGATTGGCTAACGTAGGGTTGTTGCCCATAGGCATTTGACCCTCTGGACGAATACATTAGACTAAATTAAATCTGCAAGAAAAGAAAAGAACAAAAAAATCAATATATATATATATATTTTTCCTTTCAGGCCAGAAAACAAGATTCTTTTCAATGAAAATCGGCTAATAAATAAATTCAAAAAAAAAACAAAAACCCAAAATTGAAGAAGATTATGGGAAAATTACTAGGCGGAGACGGGTAATTGAAGATTGTGAAATAGGAAATAGGAAAAAAAAAGAACCCTAATGCATGAAGACTGAGATAAAGAAGAGGCGCATGACTTTCCCAGGATGACTTGAAACTGGACTAGAAAAAAAAAAAAAAAAAAAACACCCAAGAAAGCGGATTTCAGCACCAATTTTTGGTTTAGTTTCATTGGTTCATTTCTTACGAAGCTGTCAATATCGCTAACGCCGGGCTTAGTAAAGAAAAATACCAGAGGTTTGATAAATCTCAGCCCTATGTGCTCAAGCTTTCATGGGCCTCAGTTAGGTCCGTTAGCTTGCGGCTCTTATTGCCCTCAGCCTGAAGCAGACCGAGCAAAATAATCGTTAAAATATGTTTATTTGAACTTATATTTTGTTTATTCAAACGCCCTTTAAGTTACAATTCTTTTTTAAATTTATAATTGAAGAAAGGAAATTCGAATTCTTTTCTTTGATGCAATTTTTTTCATGATTCACATTTTTTAAAAAATTATAAATATTATTTTTTATCATATTTTCTAAAACAAATCAATAAAAAATAAATTTTTACGTATTTTGATCATTTCAAGAATTGTTGTGATCATATTATTATGTAAAGTAAAATTGAGCAAAAAAATCCAAAATATAAAAAATTATTTTGAACCGTAATGTCAAACATTTAAATCGGATGATTATAACTATATATTTTACCTATAATCTAACTCTGTGAGTAAAAGATACATATATATATATATCTATATAACACTCTTATTAAATCAAATATTTGAAAGGCAAGTTGGATTTGTAAAAAAAAACTTGAAATTTCAGTCTTGATCTTCAACAATCTGCCCAAAAGACATGCCCAAAAAGATTCCCAATGATCTCCAGCTCTCCCAGACGACGCTTATATCCAAAAACCATGAACACCTTCACTAATTCAACAACTATCTTCAATGTCAGCCAGAACTTCAGCACACCCCCAAAATCACCACTGCAACAAAGTCGCCCTCCCCATAGTCCGAACATCTTTTCGACGCCAAGAAAGTAACCATAGAAAATTTAACTTGAAACAACATTTCTGGCTACTGCATTAGCAGCATTAGAGCTGCATGGCTCCCTGGTTGCCAATGGAAGAGAATTCGGGGCACACGTTCGTTTCTAGGGAATGGTTTTTCGAGCCCAGTTTTGTGGATTATGCTGACGCAAGGATTAAGCAACCTGTTGGGAGGTTACATAGTATGGGAGACATGTTGAAGAAATTGTCATGGAGGTATGTCTTGTTTTACATTCGACAAAAGCAGGCTGGTGTTCATACAATTATACAAGAAAGTCCGCAGCAGCAAAGTAGTGAGAATAGTTTCAATTTTTTTTTTTTGGTAATTAATGAGATGGAATTGCTGTACTGTTTCCTCTATGATCTGATCTGAAATTTATAGATTTTTTAAAGTAGACAATGTTCTTGCTATTGACAGTTTAAAGAAACCCAACTGATTGGAACATACAATTGAGCATAACAAAATGAAAGCCTAAAAACCAGCTCATAGAAAGAGCAAGACAAATACAGACTCAACCTACTAGGTGAACTCTTCGCTGTTTTTCGCAATTTCAGCATTGGGATGTAGCAAATGATTATTAGTATGAAAACAAATGCTGCATCAAAAGAACGAATCAATAGAACTCAAAATTTAGTTCAGTTGATTCATACAACTATCCTTAAGAGATGATATCTAATAATTTTATAATTTAAATTCTGATATCTATAATCCTTTTCTTATTTTTGAGTTTTAGTGGTCCAGAAGTGTGGTCACAAAGGGGTTGAATCATTGGCAATATGCAAACCAATTTGCGTTAGCCTTCCCCTTGTGTTCCTTCATTCGGCATTTAAAGGGGCGGAGGGAATTGGAACTGTATCTTCAGTAGTCACCATGGCCATATCACTCCTAGTTCTCCTGCAGCAGCATCGATGCTCCGACTGAATTCTAGCATAGCAACCCTACTGATCACCAGTTTGCCGGGGTTGCCCAGTTGATGCTTCACCAGGCTCAAGAGATCCGACTTCATTCTATTTCCAAAACATTTTAGTTTTATAGACCTCCAAATTTACAATGCGTATATTTAAATATAAATATAAAAATATTTAAAAAATTAAACATATTTTTATTAAATTATTCATCATTCACGTGTTAGTATTTAAATTTAAAAATAAAGTAACATTGATGACGGAGCTAAACTAAAGGAGAGAAATAGGGAAGATGAATGAATCTTTACGTCATAGGACGCTGTATCTTTATGACTGAATGACAGCAATCATGTACAGAGAAACTTGGCTAAAATCTGAGCCGAGTAATAATTTTGATTTTTCTGTAGGTTGTACATAGGGATGGACCCTCAATCATGACTTTGAATGCTGGAATCCCAGTACCATCAGATCGAGAAAGATCTGGTTTCAACTTATGGATGTCACATGTGACTATAGCTAGCCAGCCCAGCCACAATAAGCAATGTGTACTGTTTTTCTCACAGCATTGGAAAAAATCAGTACTGCAACTCTTTTTTTTTTTTGGAAGTGGTATACTGCAACTTCTTCAAGCAAAATTTGGATCGAAAACAGTGAAACATGTACAACAATAATTCATTTCCAGAACAGGATCATTTTCCTCGTGCCTTATTAGGGTTCATCGTTTGATTTTCAAGTCCTAAACATAAAAGTGCTACTGCAGCAACTTATGTAATGGAGATTCAACCTTCTTCTGGGGATCACTAGCTTTTTTAAACGTTTTTGGCAGAATGATTTAAGAGCATTCGTTCCGAGTGAAAAGGTTCATGCCATTGCCATTCATGCTAGCTTCTAGCAAACCTCTTTGATTCTTTGGCAAGTTATGTTACTTCTATTTTTTTTAAAATACTCATCTTTAGATACGAATACGAAAATATAATCTTTTAAAATATTTTAAGTATTAAAAATATTTATATTTAATATTTACATATAAATTCAAATAACATACCTCGAGAGCAAAATCTGTCGATCTTTGTTTTTTTTTTTTTTTCTCGAACCAATGACCCTTTTAGCCTAGCTAATTTGCATTGTTCCCTTTTCAAAGAACAAAAAAGTAATTTGAGAATGATATGTCCGAGCTTTATCAGCATTAATAAGAAAAGAGAAAAATGGTGGGGGGTGGGGGCATGCATGAGTTAATGTAATAATGTCATTGTACAGAAAGCAAGCACTGGTCTTTTTCAAATTATGTA
Organism: Adansonia digitata; assembly: GCA_029448705.1. NCBI lineage: Eukaryota > Viridiplantae > Streptophyta > Magnoliopsida > Malvales > Malvaceae > Adansonia > Adansonia digitata. Next base: position 13,324,346 of record JAQSVH010000009.1, read on the forward strand.
CGTTGCCTCTTTGCTTCCATACACTTGGAATCGAAACGGTTACCAAGGACCAAAATCAATGCCCCACAGCTTTAAGCCTTTTTATTTAAATCTTGATTCTAACACTGCAGTTTCACTGATGAAAATGTAAATTTCATATTTCCTGTTGAAAAGCTTTAATCATTGGCACCTTTGATTCTGTGAATGCAATATGTAGAAAACCTTATTACAAATTGAAGGACTTAGCTAGCATTCTTGAATAGTCATACAAACACCAGGCAATCGTCTCATACAGTATTGACATTTAAAGGTTGCTAAAATGAAAATGTTGTATTCAAGATGATATATACCAGGACGGAAACTTACTTCCTGGCGTGATTCGATTCTGCCACATGTGGCTTGAACCTCCTGCATTACTGTCTAAGTGAATCATGTTCTTCAGTTTCCAGTTTATTATCATCATTGATCTAACGTGTGAAAATGAGACAGAATTGTAGCCAAAGACAACTTGCCAGATGTTATCGATCTCCACCAAATGTTTGATTAAGTTATGTCTTAATTAGCATAATAACTTGATGATAGGAGAGTATTTTAGACGTGTCTAATACAGAGGTTCCACAAAGAATAAACAAGAAATGTCATGATATATGGAAGAGAAAGCTAAGCCGGCAAGTCATCCTTGGCTGCAGTACTTTACCTCATTTACACATGATAGACCTTAGATGAAGAAATCCGGCAATGGCGATACGATTTATCTTTCTTACTACACCTAGTAAAGAGGGAAAAAGCTGAACTCTTTGGTTTTGGAACTTAAAGGAGGACCAGAATCTATCAGAGTATGTTTTAGGCAACAAAGCTAAAAGTTTTAGCAAATGGACAGCTTCTTGTTTATTTGAGGGCTATGCGAATGGAGGTCTGATGATATATTTTGCAAGAGAGAAGTTTTGGAAAATAAAAAAAGAAAGGGGGTGCCCTATAACCGAGAATGGGGTTGACATATATACACGAAGGACTTGAGGCAGTGAATGTGACAGCTGCATGGGTCATGGAGTCAGCATACTCAAGCCCTAAAATGTTATCACAATTCATACTCAAGATTTAGTGGAATTGGTTCATACAAGTACTCTTAAAAATAGACATGAAATATTTGTAACTCAAAACTCTCTTGATTCTTAATGATCTTTTAACTCAAAAATAATAAGAACATATTTTGAGCCCAAAATTTATAATTTGATCGTTTTTTATCCCCATATAAAATTTCTAGTTTCGTATGCAATCTCTTTTACAAAAAAAAGAAAAATAAAAAACTCAAAGTATCCCATTGTAATCTGCTATCCTAGTCACACCCTCAACCATTTTTGAGGTTTTAGATAAGCGATTAGGAGCTCATCCACTATTTGCAGAAGTTTACACGGTTAAAATGCTTGGCTAGGATAGGGATATCTAGGCAAAAGTATTAGCTTGCGAGTGCGAAAATGCCGATCTATGTCGATGCATAAGGAAAATTTTAAGCTGCCAACAATCATTCAAACCAAGTCATTTGATGCCTACTCAATGTTACCAAACTGACAATTTGCTTGACAGATCATCGTTTAGCTCAAACGTCAAGCAATTTTTCGTGCTAAAAGTAGTGTTTTCATTGTCCAAAATAATCACATACTCTAATTAAAATAGTTCTTATGCTTATTGCAGGGAAGGATAAATGAACAAATCCAAAGTTATGGTTATGGAAACAAATTAGCCTTGAACAAGGTTTTTGATAAATTTTGAGTTACCAAGTCTAAATTATTTTTTATAATAAAAATATTTAAATTTAATTACAAAAATATATAAATATTAATATAAAAATAATATTTTATTATTATTATAAATAACAAAATAATTTTTGAATCAATTTTAATCTAGTAAAAAACGTTTTTCAAAAAACTCGAGTTACAATCTGATTTTACCTAACTTGTAGATAAGTTTAGATGAGATTACATTGGGAGGAAGAGAATATTTCTGGTTATTATGATGTAACAGGAATGGGGGACAATGGTGTAAATTGGGGACCTTTGCTGATCCATGATTATGGTTGTTATGGGGGCCGATATCGACCGAGTATGGCGTTTGTGGACCAACTTCAATCCTAAATCCTAATGGAGCAGATAAATCAGCCCACCACCCAACCTTTTTTTCCTACTTCTTTTTCAGGTACAACTGTACATGACGCCAAATTGCATTTCTCTTTTAGAAAATATTTAGGTGAGGAAAGGCCATCCAAGTTAGGATCAAGACGTATTACAAGTTTCAGATTAATTAATAATGATATTTACAGATTATTTACCAAATAAAACTATCAGCAAAACTTAAACTCTTCTTGTCAAAACACTCATAAGTATTCAAAGTAATTGAATCAATTCACTTTTGTTTTCCCTCTTGCCTTTCTATTACAAGATTGCTCCACCTCCTCACTCCTACAAATCAACTTGCAATAATACTCCCCACTTAATGTAATCCAATCCAAGATCTTGGATACTTTAGCTTATTACATGTTCGGTGTATTAAAAACCGAAACTTTAAACAATTAACTGATGAGAGATTTTCCCAATAGCTTGACAATTACAACCTTGAGAAAGCAACGAGTAGAAAATATTAGTTCTCTTAAAATTAGTCAATATGATTAAACTGAAATCAGTCCAGATAAACAATACGTAAGAAACTATAGTTTTTTTAGTATAGCACCAGTGATCAACAAAGACGACTTGGGCCCTGTTTCAAACCAGTTCGGATTCTAACCCAACCCAAGACAAGAGAAAGCAATTGCCCAAGACTGCCCCATACCCCATTATCAAAGACAGATAGACATGTTCCATGCGTATTTTTCAGGCTTCATGTTGATGATATAGTTAAAACTTGGGAGATTGAAGCGAGTAAGGCCCCATCTTTTTCAATCGAATCCTTCACTCTTCCGTCAAGCTTCCCGCTCGGATCTTTCACCAGGTAATCATTCATACTTTTTTTTTTGGTAGTAATATTTCTTTCCATATTCTCCATTAACTATTTCAGCAAGCTTAGGCAGAAATTTATTATAAACATACCAAAGAAACTGTGTCAGTAATTTATTTTATTTGTTAAAATTTGTATCCTGGGTCTTGTTTGCTTTATAAGTGTTATAAAAGCTGTCAGATATGCTTGAAATTTAATGGGATTTAGTTCATTTTTTGATTCCCTTCATCAAATTTAATTAGCAATTCATGTTCCAATATTGATTGGTGATCACAAGTGAGGACTTTGCCTTCAATCTTACCTTCAACTCTGTTAACTCATATGGAATCTTTTTTTTTACATTGAACAGGTGTTTACCCTGAAAAGAAAAAACAACAAAAATGTCACAAACTAATAATGTTGAGGATGTAAAGGAGAAGGAGGCAGTGGATTCCAGTGAAAAAATCCAACTTGATGATGATAAAGATCAAATCTGTGCTGAAGAGGTTACTGCAGCAGAAGAGTTGAAAGATTCAAATGAAGATGAAAAGGATCTGATGCCGTCAGCCAAAGATGAGGTAAAACGAAAAAAAAAATGTATAATATGGTGCTAAATTTTGCGTAGTTATAGATTTTCAGATAGTGAACTTATTATTATTATAATTTCTATTTTTGTTTTGACTTTAACAGGAAGAGGCTATCAAGAAAAAGTATGGAGGTCTATTACCTAAAAAACATGCTTTAATATCCAAGGTTTCTATGCTTTGACTCTTATTTATACTATATTTCTCCTATGTTATTCGAATTCGGTTTTAGTGTCAAATGCGAGTATGAGTCTGATATAATTATATTTAATCTTTTGTTAGTATTTTTATATATTTGATGGATTATCCTCCCAAAACCATTTCCAAATATATATAGAATACAAATAATTTAAGAAAAAATAAAGAGTGCATGTAATGTTGTTTTTTCTTGACATATTTCTTATTCGGAGGTTGCTGACAGTAACAATTGAATTCTCTGGTAGAACCATGACCGTGCATTTTTTGATTCTGCTGATTGGGCATTAGGAAAGGTAAGTATAGAATTGTACTCCTTTGAATATATCTCTGTGGCTCTAGCTGCAAATTGTTTTTTCTGCCTTTGATCTTGAATGGAAATTGTAGTTTAAAAATGTTAATGTGTTGGTCACATCTTCAACAGCAAGGAGCACAAAAGCTTAAAGGACCGCTTGAACCATTGCGCCCCAAATTACAGGTATTTGATGATATGATCTTCTCTACTTTCAAGCTAATAGACCAAAGTTAGAAAACCCGTCATTTTTTGGTTTTAATGGTGGAGTGGAGTTCACTCTCTCAAATTGTTGAAGCCACAATAAGATAAACAGAGATTATCTCCAATATGCACAACTAGTAGTAAAATAAGATTTTGGGTAGACTCTAGTACGTTATGTTATCTGGGGACTCAGGTGAGTGTCGGATATAGGTATGTGTTTGGCACGAAAATACTTGTTTTTTTTTTAAGCCTTTTCATATATTGGGATGACCATTTCTTCATACCCATGTCCGAAATTGTATTAGACATAAATATCGGATACAGATGTTTTAGGGAAAAAGAAAAACCCGAGTAACATAGCTAGTATTTTTGGAATTTATTAAAATGTTTGTTTTGTGACTCCCAGCCCACCCCACACCAGCAAATGCGTTCCAGACGTTCAGTTTATGCACCTGCAGCAGATGATAATGAAGGTAAAGAGGATCAAGTCTAATTTCAAACTGCAGCATCACGCCTCTCTAACACTCTTTCCACACGCATGCACACACATATATTCTATCAGTATTGAATTTTTAAATTTTATAAGCGAAATTAAGATACGACAGCTCTTTAATCCCATTAAGGAAGATTTGAAACTTTATTGACGGTGACAATTTTTTTTCCTTTCCTGTTTATTATATCAATTTTGATAGCAAGTCAAACTGATGTGTTCTTTTTTCCAACAGCTTCATCTTCCGAGGATCAAAGCTGCACATCGGACGGGGACAACAACAGTAATAGTAACAGTGTGAAAGAGGATCAGATTCAAGGCTTGCATGAGACATAACATGAGACCCCAATAACGAAGCTTGGTTCACTTTTTCAGATTTTAAGTGGTGTTTTTGCTTTGTAAGCAACCGATGACTGTATCACAGCTTTCTTGCCGGAGGAGAGCAATAAATACTAAAGGAAAAGAAGAGTTACTGATTCATTCCTAACATGGCTTTAGTTCTATGTAATAGAATTTATTTGTTCTTGTTATATCTCATCTATGTTTAGTTTCACCCAAAAAATAATGCATTAAATTTCCATCCCTGTTTCAATGTTCTGAAGAGAGGTAGAATCGGATTGCTAAGGGTTGGTTTTGATGTCACCTATCACTTGATCATTATCTTCTCTCCTGTAAAACCAGTTTATTGATGTAGCAGCGCTCATGCTTACATGTCACCTCATGGGAACTAAACCGAGCTAATGACACAGGAATTTACAGAAGGACAGGCTATTAACCATTTTTTATGTTGGTAGCAATGCCCTTCTCATAAGAATACCCCCTTTCATTCATAATTTTCTAATTTGTTAGTCTTACCGTACCATTTTAACATTTATATATAGGATGCATTCATCTTTTGTATTCTTTACATCTTGTTAGGCCAGCATTTCGTTTCACATGACATAAAAATGTTGGTCTAACACCAGTCGTGTGGAACTTTTATATAAACTCCAAAATATATTGCAATTATTTAGAACCTGAAAAATTTACATTAAAGAATGCTAACAAGAAATTGCAAAAGAATATAATTGTTTTATTATCCAAAAGCACTAATGTCTACTACATTTTTACAAACCCGGTGTTAAGCAGGGTAACATGCTAACGTCAATGCAAACATTCAAGATAAAAGGCACAACATTGTACGGTCAAGATGAAAAGATAGACTCTTATAGCCCTCATTGCTCGTATATCAGACTCTTATAGCCCTCATTGCTCGTATATCATGCTATTAACTGCATCTTTGGTAATATGTTTCAGTCCGGCAAACCTTATTCGAATTTCATCCTTAATACATTGCAAAACCTGCTCGCCAGTGGATCTTCGAGCAGAGTCGATTCTCTTATTCCTTTCCTGCCAGATATGTTATATAACTGCTGCCCATACAATTCTCAAAATTAAGGAAATCAAGGCTTTGCTCTTGAGTCCATGTCCAGCCCATGGAAGTTCCCTGTCCCAATCTTCAACCCTCTGGTGTAAGCCACAAAGATGGAGAATGTGAAGCCATGCCCCTTTGGAGTAGCAACAGCTAAAAAAGAGGTGATTCCTAGACTCTTTATCCTACTTACAGAGGCAACAGTCTTCCTCAACAGAAATCCCCATTGAGCAAGCCTATCTTTAGTAGGTAGCCTATTAAGAATGGCCATCCATGCAATAATTGCATGCTTGGGAATGTGTAAAGAACACCAGATGAGACGGTGTCATCCAACCTTCTCTTGTTTGTGTTGGAGAATTTGCACCCAAAATTCAGTACTGCAATAAACAATTAAATAGGTACAGCACATAATAAAAATTAATACTGTTATAAACCAGAATTAATAAAATTATACGAAATTAAAAAAAAAAACAAAAACTAGAAAAAATACAGATACTGATTTGGTTAAAAACATAATAAACTTACAAACGGAATTAGACTGAGTCAAGGTTTTGAACCTCTAACTTTAAAACAATCTCGTTTGACAAACGAGATCAATAGTGTTTGACAAAAGTCTCCTAGCTCTCTCAATCTCGTTGCAGCCGGAACACGACAACGGCAACTACATGAACTTTGGATGTACAGTATATTTCTCACTCGTCAAGAAGGCAGAACCGATAGGATGCAGAAGAGATTTGTTTATTTTTTCCTTTGGACAATGCTATACATAAACGTACACCAAACAGAAAAAGACGAGAACCTATATAAACGGTTTAAAACACAAAACCGTTCCAATTTTTTTCCTTTTTTTTTTTTAATTAATTCAAACATGCTAACCGTTTTGTACATATGGAAACTGTTTGGACAGCGACAAATTTGAACAGTAATAAACTGCTCGGATAATAGCTTTTATTCAGGATAATATGGTTGGGTTGGGTTTAAAACAAATCCAAAAACACC
>JAQSVH010000009.1:13344948-13355520 GCA_029448705.1 Adansonia digitata
ATATATATATATATAACAACAAATTAACGTGTGATAATAAATTAAGTTTAAAATCAATTGGGACCACTTGCGATAAGTGGGAGTTTATATATATATCCACTAAAGAGCATATGTATGTTGACCATATTTGTGAAAAACTGTCACCTATCTTTCAGAGTTACAAAATTCAAAACCCTAAAAACCAAATCATTTGACTTTCTGGATCATATAGCTGTAAGGCAAATTAAGGGGAAAGGCATAATTTAATTAACGATTAGCCTCCATTATTCTATGATCAACTTCGGTCTCTTGTTCATTTTAATATTTTGAGTCCGGCTTCAACTGTCATTAGATGTTGACTATATTACAATTCCCATGTTCATGATAGATAAACCATTTCCTTTATATTCATATTAATCTTTTGTTTTCTTCTTTTGAAAAAAAAAATTAAAAAAAAAAGCAGATAATCTGAAGCGGAACTAAAATGAAATATATATATATATATATGCTTTATGTGAAAAACATGAAGTTCAGCTCCTTCCTTCTTAAGACTTTTCTACCTGATTTAGATTTAGTGGTCAATCAAGCCTATGCATAAGCCTTCCAATGTTTGAATGAAAATAACAAGTAATATATATATATATATATATAGGGTCTAGTGCGAGCACACGGATAAAAATATATACTTCGTTTTTAATGCATTAACGATAAAATTTTTTAACTTCATTTATCACATATCTCATTTTTTCTATTAATTTTAATTATACCCTAAGTTATGTGTTACTCTGTTAATTTGGGTATAAAAACTCCATTGACAGTAGGTACAAAAAATTTCTTTTATATAAAAATATATTTTTTAGTACTTCAATTACTTATTACTAGGATTATGATCATGTGGCTTGTTCTCTTTCTTCATGCAGAATTGATGTTAGAATGTTATCACATTTTATCACTAAGTTACTTGAGAAAAAAAGATTTACTGGATTAATTTAATCGGTAAGCAAAGTTTTTCAAAACCTTGAACTTGAATGAAAAAAAAAAAAAACACACACACACACAAGACTATCGCCTTATATTTAATTTTAAAAGAAAATATTTAATAAATTTAAAGTTTGAATTTTAGTATCGATAACTTTTTACTTATATATATATAATATAAAATTGGAAAGAAGAGTATGTGGTTGAGGGGTAAAAGTCAAATTTTAGTTGCTAAAATTTCCTCTGATTTTGTGGGCTTTAGAAAACCAAGCATTATAGAATTCCTCAATTTTCTTGCTTTTTGGTAATGGCAATAATGTATAAGTGACAATTACCAAAGTGAAAACTAAAATCAAGTTTGAATTTTTCTTCAAAAACCCTCCATAATCAGTGCTTGGAGTCCAAATTTTCTCGTACTTAAAACTTGGTAAAAGATAAAATAAAAAGATTGTCTTCTAATTGGGTGGCCAAGTTCTGTAGTTAGTACCATGAATTAATTAAAAGGGGTTGAGTTCAGTGAGTCAAATGCAAAACTTGGGAGTTGGGACCCCAAATCTAGCCCTCGGTTTGAACCCTTTTTGTCTGTTCCTTGACCTAGGGCTTGCTTCCCAAGCGTGTAACCTTAATTTACATAACATTTAATAAAAAATGGGTCGAACTCTTCAAACCCAAGCTTCTATACCTCTTTCTACGTGATACATTAACACACCCCCCCCTGGCCCTCTTAATTACAATTATGTAAAGGGTAAGCCCACTTTTGCTGAAAACAATACAAACCTTTCATATGGGATGAGCAATTTGGAAAATTTAAACAGTGATTAGATGTGAGGTGATTTAAATTCTATACAAAAAAATAAAGTTTTATTGTAAAGAGAGAGTGATTTTCAAAATCATTGTGGTACAAAATGTTAATTTGTTATTTAAGTTACGTACCACTTGAAAGCTTTATGTCACATGCCAAACATTTATTCAATTATGAGTCGCTCTATTCTTATTTCTTAACTTGCAATTGCATTGCATCTGCCCCTTGTCTTGGATGGAAATCAAGGTCGTTGATTTCTGTTTTGGCCCATTTCAAACCTCCCATCATTTGTCCTTAAGATTTGCTAAAAAAAAAAAACAAAAAAAGTGGTAAAAACCAAACTAAAATGAGTAGTTTGAAGAAAGAGCAACAAACATCAATGATCCATTTATACGTGCAAGCATCCCAAACATGCCAGTAGGCTGGGCAGTAGTGAGCTGTCTCTTTTATCCGGTGATGGAAAGGCAAACTATGATACAATGGTAGGCATCAATCAAATATTTCTACTCACCGATTACTTGAGTTTAATTAAAAAATTTTAAATTTAAAGTGAACTTAAACAGCCTAAACTTGGGCACGTCAAGCAAACCGAATGCAAATGCTCTAATATCTGACTCAAATAACTTACAAATTTAATCAACCTTTTTAATTTATATTTTGCTGTTTTTAATTAGTACTAAAGAAATCTTAATTTGAATTGAAACACAAATAATTGAACTTGAAGTTGAACATAAAAATTAAACTTGTCGCTCTATTAAATAAACAAGTCTTATCAAGTACGTTTAAGTAGTTTAATTTTCATCTCAAAGCTCGAATAAAACTTGATCAAAGCCAAATTTCGAGTCAAACTCGAACTTCTTACTGCTTAAACTTAAACTCGAATTGCCTTGATTACACCCCAACTTCTAAGACATAATTAACTCACACGTAGCCTCAAAAGTAAGCAAATTATTTAATGTTCACCTTAGGCTCCTCCTGTCACAAAATCAGAGTTTTGCACAGCAAAGTTTGTATTCCAGTAATGTTAAATGTTAACTGTAAAAAGTTAGAGCAAGTCCAACAAATCACCAAATTCTTAATGCAATGTGCACGGGAAACAGTCAAAGCAAATCAAACTAAATTTTATGGGCTCCATGCGCTTGTCTTTTGTCAAAGCTATACAATTCTCCACAGTTCCAAGAATGCATACAGTTGTAATGAATCTGTGAACATAATGTTCTTTTGATTGCGAGTTAACTGATCAATTTTACATGCCAATGATTTCAACATTCATGCTGTTTTGGCTGATTTATTACAGAATTACGCTAAAAATCGATTTTTAAAGTAATACACATTACCAGCTTAGAATCAAACCCATATAAAGTTTCATTATCGATGCCATTTGCTGGTTGAAAAACTCAATCTTATCAGTTCACCAGGAATAAACTTCTCAACTTATCAGGTTGCCTGTAACAATTCCTTGATATCATATCCTTGCAACTTCACACACACGAAAACCAGGAGATAAAATCAGTTTCATGATTCTAAATTTGCCGGCAACATTCAAGGATCCCAAGTCAAAATCAATGTCATCAAGAAAATTTATATATTGTCACCGGCGTTGAAAATTTTACCTGAAGAAAGGTGAGAAGCAAGATCACTCCTGAGTTCCAGAAAGCATGGATTGTGATAGGAGTCACCAGATTACGAGTTTGAGCATATGAAAACCCCAAAGCAGTCCCTACATAGACCATGAAATCTGTTGGCTTGGCTCCTACTAGATAGAAGGAAACAATCTTTATTGATTGTGATGTTTGATGTGATTGTGAAGGGGGAGCTCTTATGTTACTCGAACTTGGATGCGAGTGTCGGATGTGGATACGAGTCCAAGATATGTTTGTTAATTTTTTTTAGTTTTTCCACATATTTGGAGGGTTATTGGAGGCTCATCTCCCCATAGTCAAGTCCGAAAATGTTCTGGACACAAGAGTCGGACATGGGTACTTCAAGAAAAATGAAGGGTTGGAGCACCATAGGGGAACTCAAATGATAATTGTTTACAACAAATTGTCCAGCTAATAGTTTATAGTGTGAATATTACCTAGTACGAAGAGCTGGGGAAACTCTCCAGGAGTGAGATGTGCAAGTGCAAATACAGCAGCACTGATAATTACTGAAACTGGTGTTGGCACCCTGAATGAAGAATTGGGGAAAACATCAAATCAAGTTGTAAATTAATTCAGAAACTATAACAAGCTTGAATACCAAGCCTCTAATGCACACAAATCAATTCAAAAATTGTATTTCTATTAAACAAAACTTTCAAGCAACAACAGAAAAGATAGAGCAGTGTTCACATACGAGCAAAGGGTACAAAGAACAAGTAGCACTTACAAGATGAACGAGCAGACAATTCATTATATTGCAATTAACAACCGAGATATGCTCAATCAAGCTTGTTTCAAACTATTTGGATTGATTCTACAAATCCTATTCTGCATCCAATTTAAACGGCCACATCTAAACTTTGGTATTTGACTTGTCTTTCTTACTCCATATATCCACCTTCTTGAGTTTCCCTCGCTAAAGCCACAAATTGGGGGCCATAGTATGCTTATCATTGAAGTCATTTGTCATTCTGAATAATAAAATAATATCAGAGTCCTATTTAGTCTTCAGATCCCAAAAGCTGCAACTTCAGAATTTTGCATTCATCTACATTTCATTCCTTTTGGGTTATATTCTTGTTATCCTATCCTTATAAATTTTAGTGCAGCGATTCTTAACAAGATGCAAATTAAATCACATAATGTTGCTGCTGATCTGCTTGTTCATAAAATAATTCCCTGTTTTTCATATGTATGTTTAGATCATGAATTCATCATAAACCAATACTTGTGCTTCCACTAACTACCCCTAATTATATTTTCTGTTATCTTTTGTTTTCTAATAACTGAATATCTGTATCAGCAGTTTGTTTTACAGGGTGTATCAAATGTTAGAAACTAAGGTACATAAATTTTCTGAAAAAAGAAAATGCTTTTCAGTCTTCAATAAAAATTGTCCATTCTCGAAAAAAGGGAAAAAAAAGAATATTATAATAAGGATAATTAACCATATTCACATGATTTGTTAAGGGAACACAGCAGAGAGAGCTTCATAAAATCTATTAAGACACAGATAAATATAAATACCACATTGTCAAGGATGTCATAAAAAATCCTCGAAACACAGTCTCCTCAAGAATTGGAGCCAGAACACCTGTGATGGCCAACAAGCAAGCGGTGCTACAATAAAGATCAACACGATCGGTTCAACTTGTATTTCACTTATAGTGAAGAGCATGGTACTTAAAACCTATAAGCTACACATCATTCAGACAACTTTTGAAAACTATATAAAAGCTCCAATGTGAGTACCTGATACTTGAGGATCCAATCAATGGCAGCAAGCGGACCAGTGCATCAGTCTGAGATCAAAACAAAAAAAAAAAAAGAAAAAAAAGAGGTCCAGAAGTTAACAAAGAATTTATTAGATGGCAGAATGTACATGAAGTTTAGATAACCGTGATTGTAACTTCAACAAGACAGTAGCCACTCTAAATTCTTCAGAGTGCAAGGTCATTTAGCTCATTTTCTGAAAATACAAAAATAAAATCAAACGCAACTGGAACCCACTCGGTTATCCTTTGTTAAAAGCAAATAGCTCCAAATAACTTCTAACCTCTCTTTGAGAGTCCTCACCACGAAACAAGGATGTGGCAGCCCCTGTTAAAGCAATAGCAATAAGAGCACCAACAAGACCAATCACTGCCCACAAGAGCCATCCCCTTTTTAGGTTGAAAGGTTCCTTCAAATCTGAAAGAGCATTACACAATATTAGATTGAAAATCAGGACGCAGAGGGGATTAAAGCAATTAACAGGTTTTGCATGATGGATTGATACCGTAGCGAAATAGGTCTTCAGGAAGCGGTTGAAAAGTGTTTGCTACACCATACAAAACTCCAAGTACCACTATAGTTGTAATGCTGCCAAAACAATAACAAACAGAATTAGACCTATTTTTACCTTAAAAAATTGCCCCAGCAAGGCAATTCCAAAGTTGCATTATCAATAACGAATCAAGGAAAACCTCTGTAACTAGAACATTATAGGGAAGAAAAAGAAAAAAGAAAAAAAAGAGAGAAAGAATAAAGCAAGTTTTACACACTTCTTTTATATGAAGAGAAACCAAGTCTCAGCACAACGTATCCGTAGAATCAAGTAAAGATGCACAATTAGAAGTTAGAACACAAAGTAAACTAAGCATTTAGAAAGTAAATAGTTGGCAATCGCCTATTTAGCAAAATTTTAAATGTAGATTCAAGTAACTAATAATTCAGAACATTTATGGACACCATCTATAATTAGAACTTCAATGCAATGACGGTAACGGTTTAAGGATAGAGTGATGCATACCTTTGATCCACAAACAGTATCTCAGCCTTCTCGTCCAAACTTAGTTCTTCAATATTAAGTCCTAGATAAGGTATAGCTGCTGTCTCAATCAATCCTGTCAAAATAAAACTGCCTGGGAAAATTTTATTTTCATTCTAAAACAAATATATCAGACAAACTGTTTATAAATGACAACCCAAAATGAAACCAACCTTAATCCACATGCAAGTGAAGTTAATGAAACTGTTTGCCACTCCCAGGGAACCTCCCATCGCTTGAGTATTGGCCACTCCAATTCAGTCTCTTTCTGGGATTTAAGAAAATAAAGCCAATTTAGGCTTTTTACAACTGTTGGGCAAGTAGTAAAAAGTTATGGAGGGAAAATATTTTACCTTTTCTTGGAAATTGGGATTGTCTTTTCCAGCATTGAAGAAGCAAAGTGGAAGCAGTCTTCTCGGAGGAAGATAAGTTAGCCTCGTAGTAGCAGGGTTAGGGAACCTTAATAAAAGAGGGTTCCGACTGTTAAAAAGAATGGAACGAGTTTGTTTGGCGAAGGTTCTGGTCGAAGCAGAGAGGCAAAGCTGAGCTACACTTGTAATCATTGTCTCAACCATCTTTTTGTTTTGATTGAAAGTTTGGAGTTGACACTATTTCAAGTTCAAGCAGCGAAGCAGGGATAAGGTTACGTGGAAGAGAGGAAATTTGTTGGAAAACAAATATAAGCCCCTAAAGTTCTCTAAATTATGATTTGTCCCACAGAGTGTCATGTTTATATCTCTACAGCACCATTTGTTTCCAATTAAATATTATCGTTGAAGAGATTATGGACAAATCATTTACTTATTTTTTAACTGAAGACGAAATACGAATTGACATAGTTGTGCATTGCCGGTTGCCACTTGTAAAAAAAAATAAATTAAATTAAATATTAAAAATATATAATTTTAATTATAAATGAATTTTAAATATAATAAATATTTAATTAAAATATGTAATCACTAAATGATATGATCTTCAATATAGATTCAACGAGTTAAAATTCAAATCTAACCACATGCAATAAAAGTTTTTATAGGAATAAGTTTAAAAACGATTTTTCTAAGCTCTTGATGATATAACCGGTTTTTTACTAGTTTAACAAATCTTTAATTTGATAATATATATCAAACTAGGCGAGCGACCAATTCGCGATGAACCGATCCGGTTTTTGTCCACTGTAAACACCCTCCTACGAGTTGGTGAGTTGTTTCCCAAATTGCAGCTTCATGTACTATAGTAATACCTTTACTTTGACAAGAGTTTCGCACCTGACTCTCCAATAAAAGGGCTGGCTGATCCAAGCATATATATAAGACCAATCCTAGAGGTGCGTTCGCCTTGCCATGAAGGCGCCCAAGAGTGGATAGTTAGGGAGGCTAAAAAAGAGTTGGAATCAGTCTAAGAAGTAGGAAAACCGGAAACAAATTGATATCCATTCAAGCAAATGGAACTTTCATAATACATAAAAACAAATTCTGAGTTACCAACTAGGGTACAATATCATTTGTCAACGCTAACCTTTTGGGAAGAAACAAGACATCTATTACAGCTCTGTCTTTAGGCTAGATACCGATACAATTTCCTATCATTGTTGTCCCTTTCCAAGAAATCCCGCTCAATAAGAGACTCAATCCGTTTCTTAATCTCTGTTGGATTGGCCAGGAACCGCGACTGCAACTGCTTCGTAACCTCAGCTATTATATTGTTGTGATCCAGCACCCTCCTTGATTTCATGATCCTAACTATTGCAGCTTCGATTTGGGGCTTCCTGTCCTCTTCCACTCTCTGTCGTGTCTCCTGCTTTTCAGGTTCTGATTCCTTTTGTGCAACAACAGTTCCTATCTTCACCTTATAGAATTTGCTTGTGAACTTGTCATTGACAAAAAATGCATCATCCTCACCAATGTCCTTACTCATTGGTTCTTTCCTAAGAACATTCTTTCCCTTCACACATGCCATTGATTGCAAACACCTTTTCAAGTCTGAAGCAGGAATCCCAGTGGCTTGTTCAATCTCCCTGTAGCTAAGCCTATCAGCATTGTTAAAAAGCATCAACACACACATTTGGTAAGTTGAAACATTCAACTCATGCTTCAGACCCTTCCCGAAAATTGCTTTTATATCTGCTGTCCCCATGTTAGTTTGCCAGGACAACCTCCTACCCGTATGGGTTCCAAGATAATATGAACGAAACTTCTCACACAGTGCTGACATTTCAGCTGGCAGGTTGCAAGTAATACTAGGCTGAGTGGGCCAAGACCCTGTTGTTAGAACCTGAACAACAAGGGTAGGGCCATCTGTTAGCTCAGGATGGCTTGCGTAAAACCCTTGCATTGTGTCCTGGGAGGTCTTCATGTCCGTAAACATGCCTTCTAATTTCGAAGTAAACTGATACCCACATTCTGTCTTAAGCTTGACAATCAGACTTCTCTCTGCATCATCAGATACAGTTTTGCCAGACAGAAGCCGCTTAGCTAAGTGCTGTTTGTAGTACTTTTCAAATACATCCTTCTCCTGTAGATAGCGAAACAGCATCATAACTTTGTCAAGGATTATCTCCACATCCTCTTCACTGACTCCTTTCAAACCTTTACGAAGCTTATCATCAACAAACAAGGAAATGAACTCAGGAGAACGAGGATTCAAATTAATGAAATACTCAAAAGAAGAGTTCAGAGCATTCTGGAATGTCTTGTCATTGCTAAATGCTTGGCTAATGATGTTATCATATTTGTCCTTTTCATCCAAGAGCCGCTGGACAAATTCCACAGGATCTTTCAACCTTTCTGCATCAGTAACCAGCTGTTTTCCTATTTCTCTGAGGTGAGAAGTCATCACATCTCGTATAGTTGAGAGACCGTTAGGAACTCTTTTAAATAAATTGTACATTCTACCCAAGTCTTCATACTTGTCATCAAGAAGCATATTTACCAAACCAGAATTCTCCATGTGGACTAGTCTCATCATGTGGTTAGCAATCATCTCCTTCTCCACCACATTTGTTATCTTGACTTCACTCTTGACATCCAAGTAATGGGTAACTCTCTCAATTTCTTCATTTAGACGTATCTCTGCTTTCTTCAGATAGTCCCCACAATCACAGCACTCAATAAATTTCTGAGATTCACCCTTATAAAACTCAGCAGAAACTTCAAGAAATGGATTCTCAAAGTCCTCCTGGTAAACAGACGAACCCAAATCCATAAGCATTTTGATTATATTCCTCATCAGCCCCCGGTCTATAACTTCACCAGTTCGCTCTCTATGTACTAGTTCAAGAAGTGTGCTCAGAAGCCTTGACTGTATTTTGCTGGAATGTATAATATTATCCCTCCACAAGTTAAGTCCCAGTTCGTGAACAGGAGTTTTATGGGTATTTGGAATATAAGTCCTGTCCATGTACATCAATATGTCTCGAATCATTTGCAACGCTTTGTTGTGGTCATTCCATTTCCTGTTCAGCTCTTCAAGAAACAAATCACCTTGAGCAGCCTCTATAGATTTTGATATTTCTTTGAGGTGCGCAGTCATAGTTGTAACAAGTCCAGAGTACAGCTTCTCACCAAATTTGTGCAAAACCATGTTGTACGCATTCCTGAATTCATGTCAAAAAGCCAATACCGTAACGAAAAGATCAAAACTTAAATTTGCTCATTTGAAATTCACTTGGGATAAATGGCTAAGAGAGAGATAATTGCAGGCACATAAAATAATTTTAAGACTTTTAGTGTAGAAGAAAACTTCGTCATGAAGAGATAACTATGGGAAAGTGAAATGACGATAACTGAACTAACCCTCAACCAGTTCTGGATTATGACTTAGTTGGTCAAATACTTTAAGCACAATAAATTTTTTTTCAGTACTTGAGGTTTCCAAGAATTGAATCCTGGTTATTGGAACTAAAACTTCAGCACTCTTCCAATTGACCACATGACTATTGGCAATGAAACACATGTTACATGTTAAAAGCAAATGCAATTACCATAAAGCAAACGACAAAAGAAAAACAAAGTTAATAATTCAAATATCATTTGATAGCTAGCGAATGCATGGAAGAAAGTACAACTATCAAAGAAAGACTCAGCCAGTTGCTACTCAAAATTACATATCAATAGTGAATTTATAATAAAATCATCTTGCTTTCACCACAAGCAGGATAAGAACCTTCCTTCTCATTCTCCCACTTAAAAGTTTTCTTTCCTTTATTTTTTTTTTGTGTGTGTGTGTGTTGTGTGTGTGTGTGTATGTATGTGTGTGTGTTGAGGGGTATATTATGATGACGTCAACTTTGCTTTCTTTCTTTCTTTCTTGATCAATTTACCTTTTGTACATTTCGGTGTAAGGCTTAAACATCATAA
>JAQSVH010000010.1:0-20170 GCA_029448705.1 Adansonia digitata
AATGGTTAAGAAAATGGTCGAAACTCACAAAGATTGTCATGAGAAGCTATCCTTTGCACCTCATGCCTATCCGACCTTAGTTTGAACTTCCAAGAATGCTACCCCAATCTCCTTTGTTTATGGGATGAAAGTTGTATTGCCCATCAAAGTCGAGATCCCTTTTCTCAGAGTTTTGATAGAAACCAAACTTGGAAAGGCTGAATGGGTCAAGAACAGATACGACCAGCTTAATCTCATCAAGGAAAAATGCATTGGCGATGGTCAAATGCATCAAAGATGCATGATTCGAGCCCACAACAAAAAGATGCACCCACAACGATCTTGCCCAGGCAAATTGGCATTTAAAGAAGATCCTCCCAATTCATAAAGATACACGGGGCAAATGAACCCCTAATTGGGAAGGACCATATGTCGTGAAACAAGCCTTCTCTGGAGGGCAAGTCTTTTAGGGTTATCAAAATACTTTCATGCAAAGATGTACCTTAAAGGTATTTTGGTAATTTTGCATTAGAACCAAGTCCTATGTGATTGCTTATGTCGAAGGTACATATTAGGGATAGGTTTGTCATTTTAGCCTATTTTCGAGTCTTAAGATGCTCTATTAATATTTTTAATAAAATCAAATATTTTTTAGAAAGTTAAGACAATATCTCTAAATTAAAATATTATGTGGAATTTCTCTTAGTATATGAGAGGGCTACACATTATTTTAATAATGAGATATCTTTTTCAAATTGAAAATTAGGACTTTTATAAATTTCAAAAAAATAAAACCTTTCATGTCCTTTTAGCCATTCCAATAGGGTGCGAAAGATATTTTAATTTTTTAAAACCTTTTGTGCTCCCCTATTTTTCTAGTGGGATACAAAAGAGAATGATATAAAGCTTTCATGTTCCACTGGTCCTCCTATAGAGTGCGTAAGAGATTTTGATTTTTAAAAATTTCAAAAACCTGATTTTTCTAACATGAAATAATAAATTGGTTTCATAAAATATTATTTTGGGAATTACAATTAAATTCCATATATTGAAACTGGACAAAAATTAAAATTAAAATTAATATGTAATTAATAAGATACTAATTCTAGGCATCACAATTAAATTCCATATATTGAAACTGGATAAAAATTAAAATTAAAATTAATATGTAATTAATAAGATACCAATTTCTAGGCATCACAAGAAGGTTAATCTTTACTTGTGATTGTAACAGACTCTTGGACATTTTTATATGATCTTTGGTATGATCGAAGACCTCGAAGTGGTATTCTAGGGTTTCGTAACCCTCAAAATGCGAATTTCGATAGATGACCAATCTCACCTATCCCAAATAGATTGGTGGTAACTCCAAATAAATAGTAATTTCGTAATGGCTATTTAGGGTTAAGTCGAGTGAGCGATTTATTTCAATCATCTAGTCCCCAAAAATAAGAAAAATATTAATAATGATATGAGTCATAGAAATAAGAGAATATAAAATGGTGATATATCCATAAATATAGGAATAATGGCCATTCAATTCTAGCTTGGTTAGGATTCGTATTCGAATCATGTTGCGACAATATGTACATTCAATTAAAATCATATATATATATATATACTATTGTTATTTTTTAAATACTAATTTAAAATTTAATATATAACATGTTTTAATTTTTATTATTTTTAAAAAATAATTAATGATTTAATATAAAATATTTTTATTTTTTATTAATTTTAAATGGTAATTCAAGATTTAATATAAAATATTTTTATTTTTATTAATTTTAAATAATAATTTGAGATTAAAAATAAAATATTTATTTTCTATTTTTTATTTTTAGATAGTAGTTTGAGATTTAATATAAAATATATTTTTTATTTTTTATTATTTTTAAATAATAATTCAAGATTCAATATAAAATATTTTTTATTTGTTATTTTTTTAAATAATAATTTAAAATTTAATTAAAATCTTTTCTATTTTTAATATTTCTAAATATTAAATAATACGAAATTGGTAGATGAGTTTTGGGGGAAATGAGATAATTCATTAAGGCATTTAAGTAATTACAAGGTTATTAAATGTATATTTCCTTAAATATAAATATAATTTCCTATAATCCCATTATTTAAAAGGAAAATGTCCAATGTCCTAAAGTCTAAGTTTCCCATAAGTTGGCAGGAGGCAGAGCTGGCATGAATAGACGGTAGGATTTAATGCCTTGGTTGCCGTGATTGAGGCTTTTTGGAAGTAGAGGTGGGGTTCTCCTGACAAAAGAGAAAAAGGGCCCATCAGTGACGAAAAGCACTGTCATCCACTCACGCGCAGCTCCCATTGTATCAACAAACTAGTTTTTCAGGTGGTACCAAATTTTGAAAAGCTAAAAGGTAGGAGAAAGGATGGGGACCCACCATCCCATCTTATGGTTTTAAATCCCAACCTTCTATGGAAGGATGTTTTGTGAGAAAAGGATACCATTGGCGTGAAGAAACGAACGGTCGAAAAATATTGGCCTTGAGGTTAACCTTAACCATAAATGGAACGGAGCCTATGGAAGTTGAAAGCCGTAATTCTAATTATCCTTTATGTCAATTTGTGGCGAGAGCAGAGCGACCAAGATTATGTAGAATTTCCTTCATTAACAAACAACTCCGATAAAGGAGTAAACAAACAAATAGAATACAAAAAGAGTAACAAAGGCCTGTTTCTTCGGGCTTTTCAGAAACTTGGCCGAATTCCCAACCACTTACATGGGGGATCTTTACAAGTAAAAAACCAAGGGAGTCAACATCCTACTACAGAGGTCACATGTAACTGACCGAAGCTAATTGTAAGAACTAAAGGGAGGCAGCATGCCGAAGAAAAGAGGGGAGACAGACCGACAGACACTAGGACTAGGGTTTGAATGATACACGTACGGGAACAGTGTTAACAAAAAAGTGCTTTTCTTAGGGACAATTGAGGCTTTTACCAGGGCCCCCATAATAAAAGTAATGGCCCCACTCCCCATTGCTCCCTGTTTGTACATCATAGCAGTTTGATTGTTCCGTGAAGGTGCCAAGCCCTTTAGGAGCCTTGAGATTATTGGAGTCATCAACAACCTGTATATTCCTGAAATAACTTGATTTGCCAAAACCTTCTTCAGGAAAACGACCACTGCCCATTTGAGTGGAAGTGTGATGACCATCTGGTTCTGAATTCACAACCTCACCTCCCCACTCAATCATGGAAGCACTGTCCGCCAAGTAGGAGAATAAGAACGAAGGCCAATAACCCATCACATAGTCATTACCAAACTGCATCCACCAATGCCCTTCCTTTGGATCCTACGAAGCAGTTTCCAAGCAGTTAAAATGTTTATATCATCATAATTTCACAAATTTCGACGCAGAAGTAAAGTTAATTAACTTCCACTATTTCTAACACCCCGCCCCAATAGTCGTTCTTTTCAAAAACCAAAAACAAGGGTGCAATGTGTTTAGACTTTTTTTTCTTCTGCGGTATAATAAATGGAAAGGCTCATGCACTCCCAATCAATCACATTAAGTATCCAAATATGTTTTACCGGCGAAAAGATTATGCAAAAGATTATCAATATCTCTGAACCACAATGATGTTTCTGATCTCCTAAACCCTCAATTATAATATAACTACAGGCACTGTTTTGGCTACTGATATCGCGAAAAGACAATAATGCATTTCATCAGGCAAAAGTTCGCTTCTTTCAAAAAGGACAATTTCTATTCATGCTCACATGCATGATCAATAGTTGGCAGTATCAATCCATCACCTTCTTTGGTTATTTTTTTCATAATAATGAACGTTATCATCAAAGTGTTCAGAATCTTAATAATTGAACCTTATCTTTTTTTTTTTTTTTCTTTTTACCTTCCATACAAGTATACTGATATCATATTGGGAATTTCGGTAGGCAGAAACAGGAGATATGCTTGCTCCCATTGCTATTTCACTGTTAATTTGAATGAAGCCAGAGCAGAGGAGATTGTAGCAGCCTGTGGCTTGATACGCATCGCTCTGAAACACATTAACCATGAGAAATAGTGTGTGGAAAGCCTAATAAATACGATCTATGTCTAAGGGTAATTGAAGAAATATTAAAAGTAAAAAACTCAAAATTGTAGAGACTTACAGTCCAGTAGGTGAAAAGTCTTGTATTGTTGTCACCATAGAGATCTGGGCTAACCTGTTTTCATTGACGTATATAAATTTAATTTTTATAAGAATTGAAACAAAAAAACTGGTATATAAAAATTGAAAGCAAGTCACCATCCTCGTTGAATAATTGTTCAAAGCAAGAAGATCACGGTAATTACCTGCCAACCAGCTTCAATGCTATTAAGATCTTCACCAAAAGAACCTCCAAGAATCCAAAGCTGGGATAAGCTGAACTCATTAGGCTGCTGTATTTTGGGTTCCCATACGTTTATTGTTGCTTTCGCTCCATAATATTTATCCCCTTCCACATATGCTATTGCATGCTAATCGTCCCCAACAAGAAGCCAAAAATGCAAAAACACAAAAGAATAAAAAGATGACAAATATGAATGAGTTTCAATTGCTAAGTGGAAAAAAGAAACCAATAAATATTACCTGATGACCACTTTGATTGATAAGATCAGGATCTGCAGACCTGGGCTGAGGTATGGCCCTATGCTTCTTCTTACCATATCTTTTAACTGAGCTTGCCCTCAAAACATCTTCTTCCTTCGTTCTTCTGATGGGAATGGTTCCTTGGGGACATCTACCGTTCATATGCCAGAACTGAGATATGGGGCTTGAGCGTTCTTTGTGTTTCTCAGAGTCAGAGTCAGAGACCTTGTTCTTGTCAAAAAGACCCTCTGGATGGTAATTAGGCCTCATCTGAAGCACCAAAACAAAAATCAATCCTCCAAATACCAACTACATGAAAAATCTGCTCATTGCCCAACAGTGGAAAGGAGCTGAATAGCAAACCAGAATTTTGTGGTCTTTAAGAAAAGGATGATCCAAAGCTGGCTGGTGAGAGATGTGAACACAATCTATAATATCCCCATCCGGGCTCTGTATATCACCATTCAAAACAAAACCAAAAATATTTGTTATAAGTCAAAACATTTTCGTTACTACTACCACTGCTAAGAATCCGTACATAAACGTAAAGAGTGCGTTGAGGAAATACATTAAAAACTTCACTGCATTAGTACTTTATGTCTTACTTCTGAAGTACATTTCTTTATCTCCACAATTACTGCGTGGAAATTAAGAGGAGAAAATGGTAGCTTCAAAAAACTTGAATTTCACGTAAAATCTAACTAACCATCCGCATTTATTTCCAGTTTGGTCGCCGTCAAAATTGCTAAAGAAAAGATAAAATAAGTCTGGTAGACAGGAACATGACATTACTTTTAAAAAACCAAAAAGTATTTTTACCAAAAAAAAAGGGAAAAGATTAGATCAAGGCAGAAAGAAGCATTTCCCTGGAGTGATTCAGGCTCACTTTCTACCCTTCAAAAAGGCTTTGAATCAAACAAACAAAAATGAATTAAAAAACATGGTTTACCTCGATGGTTTTGACAGCAGGTTTATTCAAACGGTGCAAGTGATTTTGCACTTGATGCTTCTGTCTCGACACACTTAGCCTAGCCGCACAAGATAACGAGATCAAACCCAGCATCCAGAAAAAAACTAGCAGCACTCCTCTTCTTGTCCTCTCTCCGCTAAAATGCAAATCCCCCATTTTTTGTTTCCTTCCGTTTTAGGTTGCTAGAAGCCAAAGCTTTTTTCTCTTGTCTGTATGATTTAATGCTGGATAATCCTACGGCCTGGTGCAGTGCAGGGTGATTAGAGATGAATGAGCCCTTAAAGGCCTAAACTTTGAAGAAGTGCTTCTCTTCTCTTTTCACAAAAATCCAAATTAAATTGCTTCACTTTCTCTCTCAACTTTTCTTTTATTTATTTATTTATTTTGCCTTTTTCTCATCCTGTCAACTTTTGCTCTCCCCGCAATTTTTTTTTTTTTTTTACAATCATATCTACCGTGATAAAAAAGTGACCCTAGTTCAATCTGGTAGAACGTGTGTTTTACAGAGCGCGATTCCGAACCAACAAATCCCATTACGTTCCATTACGGAGATACAGAAACTAAAAATAAAAAAATAAAAAAAAATTGCATCGATTCCATTTTCTATTTTGGAATGAGCTACAGCCAATTAATACGTTGACTTTAACTTTTAGATTCAGTAGTTGTTAGATCAGTTTGCATGATGATATTAATAAATTAGTGAAGATTACGAGCTGGAAAAAATTAAAAATATAAATAAACCCTTAACATAGGTTTTTTTTATTAAAATAATATAAATTTTTTTATTTATGATTTTAAATTATTTTTAAATTATTTATCAAAATAAGTTATTTTTTTAAATTATTAAAAAATTGATATTTGATTAAACTATTTTTCAATATTTCTTTTAAAAATCGATCAATCAAATATCAAGTTTTTGATACTTAGATTGAGAAATCCACACTTCATTAGCCTATTTTCTAACACAAGCAACAAATATACATATAATTATATAAATTTTTTAAAAGAAATTTAAAAAATCAACCGATAATTATTAAAAAAAACCAAAAAAATAATTATAAAAAAATAATTATTAAAATTATTAATAAAAAATTATAATTACCTTCTCATTCGTAATTTTATTTCTTTTTTCACTGTTGCTCTTCTCTACGTTCTTAATGAAAGTAATTTTTCTCATATATATATATAAATTATATATATAAATATAAAAATTATGTATAAAAATTATATACATTAAAAATAGTATTTATAACTAATAAAATATTAAAAATTATTTTTCTATTAATCCTAAGTTAATATTTAAAAATAATAAAAGATAAAAGCCTATGATATATTAAATCTTAAATTATCATTTACAAATAATAAAAATAAAAAATATTTTATATTAAATTCTTAATTATTATTTAAAAACTAATAAAAATAAAAATATTCTATACTAAATCTCGAATTATCATTTACAAATAATAAAAAATAAAAATTATAAATTATATTTTATATTAAATCTTGAATTACTATTTAAAAATAATTTAATATTAAAAAATTTATATTAAATCTGAAATTAATATATTATATATAATATAATATATTTTTAAAAAATTTTCTAATATGTCGATTTCCCAAAATTTTTTTTATGCAAATTATTTTGTAATTATTTTGCATCGATTGAGAAATCAGCCAATAAAGTGCCTAATTTTTTGTACTAATTTAGAAATTGACCTATGAAGCACCAAAATATAAAAATATTTTTTTATTAAATTATTTTTAAATAGTAACTCAAGATTTAATATAAAATATAATTCAAGATTTTTATTTTTAAATATTTGTAAATGATAAATTGGGATTTAATATAAAATATTTTTATTTTTATTAGTTTGTAAATATTAACTCAAGATTAATAAAAATAATTTTTAATATTTTATTATTTGTAAATACTATTTTTAATATATATAATTTTTATATATAATTTATATATATTATATATATGGGAATGGTCGATTTTATTAAGAATGTAGAGAAGAGTAACAACAAAGAAAAGAATAAAATAATGGATAACAAGATAATTATAGTTTTTATTAATCATTTTAATAATTAGTTTTTTTCTTTATAGTTATTTTTTTTTTGGTTTCACTCTACTTTAATAATTATTAGTTTATTTTCCTTTTTTGAAATTTTTCTAAAAATTTATGTAATTATATGTATATATATGTTAATGTGGGTCGGGAAATCGACCAATTAAATGTGGATTTCCAATAATTTGAAAAAAATAGAAGTTATATGTTTGGGAAATTGGCGGGCAATTTTGATTTTTCAATAGTGTAAAAAAATTAATCTATTTCGATAAATAATCTCAAAATGATTTAAAATTATAAATAAAAATTTTATATTATTTTAATAAAAAAGTCTACACACATGATGTCATTTTGAATAAATAAATTAGATAAGATTTAAAAAAATTATAAATAAATTAAGAATACTAAAACTTGGGATACTCACAAAGTGAGTAATTAAAAAAAAATTTTAAATGTGAGTAGTTTTTTAAGAAAAAGTAAAAATAGGGTTTTTAACATTGATAGTTTGTTAACTAGTTATTAACTTTTTAAAAAAATTATAATTGAAAATTAAATTACATTCATACTCATATTTTATTATTTGGTATAATGAATTTTTTTAGATTTTTTATAAATTCAATAACAAAGTTTATATTACTTAACTTGTAACACTAAACTTACTTATTCTGTTTATAATAATATATAGATATAATAGAAAAACTTATGCTTGCTCTCTCTTGTTGGTAAGATGATAAAACAAAATTCTAACATACATGTTCTTAATTTTTATTTTTGTGAATTTAAATAATTTTTTTAGCTAGTAAATTTAATGTTTTTATTTATTAGAGACTAAAATGTAAAATTTTGGATATTTGATATTCAAATTCACTTTTTAACTCAAATAATATTAAATATTCGAATTTATTATCTGAATTCACTTATAAGAACATTCAAATTTGATATATGTTTACATATCTGTAAAATATAAAAAGAAAAGAAAACTTCATTCTTGAGCAGAGACATGAACTTTGATATACAAATGTTTATTATGAAACAATATTTAACAAATCTGAATATATGATAAATATTATTATTTTATTCAAATTTTGATTAAAATAATAAACTGATATTTTGATTATTATGTGAATTAGTTGAATTAGGATATTCAAAATGTGTGACATACTACTATCCGTAATGAAAATTGGAAAGAGAATTATAAGAGGGTAGTGTCGTGATTAAAAATCAATCAGGAAAAAGAAAATACCCATATGTAAAATTAATAAAATAAATAAAAATTGCGTTTAAATAACCCGATTAGTTTTCTTTTTTATAGTTGCTGACGCACGTACGTTGTACACTAATTTTATATATTTTCATTAATTCTACCTGCATTTTATTTAGACGTATATGACAATAATTTGAGATTTGATTTGATAATTGTGCAACATTAGAATCATAAATATAATTTTCATTTCTTCACTAATTTTTCAAATAGTCAATTCCTTCTAATTATATTTGGCTATGATACAATGCCGTAAAAATTTTTGTGAGACCTTTCTTTAAATTCTCCCAAAAATCAAAATCTTAATATTTTTCTGGCTTTATTTTAGTATTTATCTCCCATAGCAGCGGGGACTAAAATTGTGGGAAAGTGGCGAAAGGAGATGCAAATGGTGGGACAATTTTCAAAGTTCGCAACCGTAGGCACATGAGCTTTGTTTGTCGGTTTTTGGAAGGATTGTCAGGTCCCAACTCCCAATCGTCCGGATTCTCAGCCCTTGTCTCCCTTAATATCGGAGTTATTATTTTTTCACCAAGGTCAGAATTAATCAGTTGAATCAAAATTATGTGTCATAAGAGAAAGTGTCCATGTGTACCATTGGATTCGAGATCAATAAATTCAAGCTCGTCTATTAATTGCATATATATTTTAATTTATTATAATCATTAGTAAAATATTATATTAATATTTATAATTTTTAAATATATTTTATATTTTATATTTTAATATAAAAAATAATAATGTGCTGGAGTTGAACCCGTGTTACAGCTTAAAATTATAATCAAATCGAATCAAGCGTCTAAATTTCATTAACTGTGTGCTCAAATCTAATACTATCACTATCTTATTACATTTTAATTTACTTTTTTTTTAGTTGAAATGATAAAAATAAGGTTGTTACTATTATTCAACTTCAAAAAAAAAAAAAATCCATTCCTAGAAAAACTTCAAATTTTCCAAATATAATGAAAATTCAAAATCAGTGAAAAAAATAAACTATAGTCCACTACATTTTTCCTCACATGATTCTTAATCATTATTAAAAATTTTGCACAGGATAAAAGCTTCTTAATTAAATGTGTTTTAATTTGTTTTAAAAAAATTATGTTTTTTTTTTTTACAAATTTTAGTTAATATAATTAATTAAATCTATTAAGAATTTATTTTAATACGATGAAACATAGGATAAAACATTAAATTAGTACATAGACATCTTAACTAATAATAAAATAAGTACTATCAAAGAATTAATTTCATATCTCATTCTTTTAAAAATTATAGTAAAATATTTAGCTAAGTATGGATATAAATTTCATGTCTATAATTTTTTGCTAGTGGCGGGATCATTCAAAGTGTTACAGTAATGCGACTATTTAGTTCGAAGACTGATAATTTCAGCTTTATTTCTCAAAACCTTGAAATAGTTATTTCGCACCTTCCGACTGAAATGACTATTATGGGCTAAATGTAATACAAAATTGCTCTATAGATATGAGTTGCCCTTTTGAGGATTTAAATTCAGTAATATTTCATTCTACTAAACCAAACTATTATTATAATTATTTTATTTTATTCTAGTTCTATCATATTCTCACAAAATAACCATTTTATTGTAACTTTATTTCATTTTAACGAATAAAAAATGTACCATTTGTAAAGTGTGCAGGTTCGAGATCCCCTCCCCTCCCTCAATATCAACAAATACAATATATATATATATAAATTTCATGCATTGTACCATTACTTTTATAATAATTATATTAAGTACAAAATATATATATATATATATCAAATGCATTATTTAATCTTTTTTATTTAATTTAATTAAGTATTTTACCTGTGGCCTATAGCTGAAAAAGTGGATAACTTTTTATTTAAATAAATTTCAATTATGAAATATTACTAATTGAAAATGATTGTTGGATATATTATATTATTTTTCAAATCTTAATACGTGTGAAAATGAATAAAATCATATTTCGTTAATAACCAATCATATTGATGGTAAAAGTTCTTTATTAATAATTAATAGACATATAGTAATATCCATGTTACAAAAAATATAGTCACATTTATGTTATCTAATATTATACATTCACAAATTTGATTCAATTATTAATAACAAAAAATTATAGCTTACATCATGCTTTGTTCATATTTATTTAAATGATTATAACAAATATAACACTTAAAACCATGCTTACTGTATTTATATATCAATTACTATTAATTGAATATTTTATTTTTTATTCTCGTTAATATGATTGAAGGTATAATTTTCTAATTACTTTATTATGTTTGTCAATGAAATAACATTTATTTACGTACATAACGAAAACTATTTATATGTTGATGCGATTTTTAAATTTATTAAAAATCCAATTTCTTTTAATTCTCTTCGTTATGAAATTTATTATTGTGATTATCTGAATTAATTCATTTTATTGGAAAAAATAATTTGGAATCCAAATAATTCTCACCAAATAATTTTATAAAAATTATCAACTATGATTCTTCTAAAGTTCTAAAAACTATTTTAAAAACCATTTTCTTCAATACCAAATTCTATTATTAAAATGTGCTTAAAAATTTTTTATTTTTTATTTTTTTCTCTTTCCTTGGCTCAAACCAAAGAATGCATTTTCTTTACCATAATTATCTTTTGCACAATTATTCAAAACATTTATTTAATTTATTATTTTGTTATAATACTTAAAATTATTTAATTTATCCAATGCTAATTGTATTGAAATATTCATTCATTGACTTGAAGCCTGATTATAGCCGGATTTGATTCCAATTTAACTCAGAAAATCCTGATTGCATTGTGATTGAGTCAAGTTGGGTCCCCTTCTCCTGAACGTAAATAATTGCATTAGTTTAACCAACCATCCAAAGGAATCCAAAGAAA
This sequence comes from Adansonia digitata, assembly GCA_029448705.1. Taxonomy (NCBI): domain Eukaryota; kingdom Viridiplantae; phylum Streptophyta; class Magnoliopsida; order Malvales; family Malvaceae; genus Adansonia; species Adansonia digitata. Next base: position 11,806 of record JAQSVH010000010.1, read on the forward strand.
ACAACCCATCCCATAATTCTGCAATGCTTATAATATGATAATATATTTTCTATATTATCGGCACAGACAACCAGGCTTTTCATCCAGGATGATGTTTTTTATGATATTCTAGACAAGGATTATTATGCTCAGATCTTAATTCATATTTTTTTAATAAAATTTCCTCGTGCAATTTCATATGGTATGAACGAAAAGTGATCGTATCGTATAGAATTTAATGATGCCAATATATATTGGTTTTTAAAAAATTGGTATGATAGTACTATTGTTTTATTTTAATTTTTACATGGATCCATTTTCTTTAATTTTTTCATGAATTTTATTTTTATATCATTGTTATATCTTCTCATCAACTTTGTCACTAAGTCTGATCTCTTTGAGAAGATAGACATTGGAAGATAGTTGGATAACTTCAATCTCATTGGGGAGATAAGTTTGATTATCATATAATTTCTACTGGCTCAAAGTTTTAGATCAAATAGAGCTCCTATCAAGGCCTATATAAAGAGGTAAAACCAATATTCACGAGGTATGAATTATTATAATTCCTTCATTCTCTCTTCATTTTTTGTTCATAATATCCTTTACTGACTTTAGTATCAGAGTGTCCCCTTGGAATCTAACTCTGGGCCTCTCTCATCTTTACTATTTTGCAGGTGTCCTCGTAGCACCTCTATTGTTGCATCAACAATTGGCGTAGTCTATAGGAATGACACGCTCTTATAAATTAACAATAGCAACAACCCTTTGTTAACATAAGAAAAATCTACGACGTCCCAAGCGGCCGAATCCCTTCCTATCATTCAAACCATTTCTACTACTAGCCAAGCACCTGTGGGATCTCTACCTAACGCTACAACACCTTGCTCCATTATAGCGAAGGGACTCCTCTCTATAGCTGTGATGAAGGTGCCCATCCCACCTGCCTTCCCATACATCTTACCCCTTTTTTGGGCACCCTTTATATCTAATGCTTGGCCTCAGCCATCAAATTACTTCTAGAGCCTTTTAACTTCTCCCTCGCCTTTGTCATAATAAAACCTCGTCGCACCTATTGCTGATGTTCTAGGAAGCCTGTCATCTTCAAACGTTGCTGTTGCTGGAACAACCATCCTTAACACACCTACCGTTAATCTATCAATAGCAGATCTAAAAAACCTAGCTAGTACACAGTTATCGCAATATCCGATGATGCCTACTTCACCTTAGGTCGATTTGCAGAACCATTACCTTGCCCAATTCCAAGCATTGGCAAATCAGATGGCAGCCCAACAGGCCCTCATCCAACAACAACATAAAAAATAATTGGTGACCCAACAAGCCATTATTCAACAATAACAGCAGCAAATTAATCAGCATTTACAAGCACAAACTGATCACCAAAAGCAGGTACATGGTCAATCTAACATTAGGAACCATAGTCTAAACATCAAGCCCCATAATTTAAGTCTAAGAAACCAATAGACAAATTAGGAAAGTGGCAAAATCCAAAAGAACTCCTACTTTACCCTAGATAACGATCTGTATATAAGGCAAAAGAAGGCAGATTGCTCAACACACAGTTCTTTTCTAGTTGAGCAAGCGGCTATCCTTTGACAAGAAATCAAAAACTTGAAGCAGCCAAATAAGGGCGATTGGGATTGGTTGAAAGCCAAACAATCCCTTGTCCTTAGTTGTCCACCAAGTACTAGTTCCTAAAAAGATCAAACTTTCACCAGATAGCTATGATGGTAAGGCAAACTCGACAGATCATTTGAATCGTTTTCGAGCATTTCATAATCTCCCGTCGTCTTTGATGTTGTTCAATGCAGAATATTCCTAATGACTCTTTATAGGCCCACTCGAACTTGGTGGTATACCTCAAAACTAAAATCAATTACTAATTTTAATCAATTGGGCAGACAATTCCTAACCTGTTATGGTAGCTATAGGAGACGAAACATTTTGAGAGTATATTAAATGCTTCAACATTGCTACGTTAGAAGTACATGACCTTCATAATGAATGAGCCATTTAGGAATCATTTTAGGGGTTCGACATAAGCATCTGAAGTCTGCTCTAATGGATGCCCAACCAGTAAAATTATAGCAGTTGTATAAAAAGGCATAAAAATACATTGATGCTAAAGATATTGAAATTGCAAATCGTAAGTTTGAACGTCCTAACAAAGAATAGCGAGGAGATTATTTTGGGCAAAACATGAAAATAGAAGAACAGTTTTCTCAAAAAGGTAAGATAGACAGTCACCAAGAAAGCCGACTTAGACCTATGATGAGCAAAACATAAACGAATAAGAAGCGATATTGGGCACTATCATATAATAAATTTGAATCTTACACGCCCTTTAATACTAACAAGATGCAAATTCTACATGCTATTATGAGAGATGGCATGCTAGAACGACCATTGCCTATGAGGGCAAATAATATCCACAGGAACCTAATAAAGCATTGTGAGTTCCATGATGACATTGGTTACACAATAGAAGAGTGTATAAGTCTGAAAAATGCCATTGAAGCATTGATCCAGAAAAGAGAAATCAAGCAGTTTATGAAGAAAGATAGTGAGGAACCGTCTCAACAACCTGATCAACATTAGGATAAGGCAGCAGGAAAAGCCCTGTCATGGGCACGATCAATGTAATTATTAGTGGCAATGAAAATTGGGCAACCAATAAGTCCAAAAGAAAGTCACACCTTCGATCTGTTATGGTAGTAGATACATATCCGAAAAGGCTCAAACAAGATATATGGGAGGTAATATTCAATGATGAGCTGGTCATCGATAGTGGAAATAACTCGATAGTTGTGTCAGCTATTGTGAAAAACTATCGTGTTGATCAAATCTTGATTAATAACAGTAGTGTAGTAGAAATCCTCCAGTGGAGCATGTTTTAGAAAATGGGATACAGTAGCAGTGATCTACACCATCATTATTGATATATGGGTTCACTGGTCAACTATATAGGTAAAAGGCTCTATTACCTTACCAATCACCCTCGGTGATAAAGAGCCTACTACTACAGTAATGGTCGACTGCCTAGTGGTTGACCAACCATCAATATATAATGTCATCCTTTGATGGTGACCCACCATGAAAAAAACAAAATTAATTATAGTCGTGTATTGCCTGATGGTTAAATTTACCACTCTAATAGGAGTAGGGTACTTAAAAGTCGACCAAATGATCATTCGGTGCTGCCATTTGATGTCCATAAAAATGACTAGGAAAACTCAGAGTGCCACCAATGAGATTCAGAAGCTCTAATAGGAAGCAAATTTTCAGTAAATATGATAACGCCAACCAATTCGAGGGCCTCGACTCTTGAGAGTTTGGACATTAGGGATGATTTCTATCATCTAAAACCTCAAGTAGCTAAGGAAATAATGAAGATATCATTATACTTACCAAACCCTGACTTGTTCACGATAATTGGGAGTTCATTGGAATCAAAGGCTAAGAACGACCTGACTAGCTTCCTACAACTCCATGCAAATGTTTTCGCCTAGTCAATTGCAAGCATGCTAAGCATCAACACGAATGTGATCATGCACACACTAAATATCGATCCTCGAGCTAAACCAGTTAAGTAAAAGAAGAAAAAATTTCCCCCAAAGAGGATTCGGGTGATCAGGGAAAAATCGATGAACTTTTAACCGTCGAATATATATGAAAAGTAGTGTACCCCGAATGGCTGGTTAATGTGGTAATGGTGAAAAGTTAAATGAAAAGTGAAGAATATGCATCAATTTTATTGACCTCAACAAGGCGTGCCACAAGGATAATTTCCCTTTACTAAAAATAGATTGCCTTGTCGACTCCTTAGCAGGACATCGATTCCTTTTCTTCATGGACACCTTCTCTGGATACAATCAAATAAGGATAGACTCGCAAGACGAAGCAAAAACACCTTTCATTACGAAAGATGGGTTTTTTGCTATAAAGTCATGCCTTTCGAGCTTAAAAATGCAGAAGCCACATACTACTGTTTGGTAAATAAGATCTTTAAAAATCAAATTGGGTGATCCATAGAAGTCTACGTTGATGGCATGCTTGTAAAAAGTATGTCGATTGGATAACACATAGCTAATCTGAAGAAAACCTTTGAAATCTTACGAAGGTATAATATGGAGTTAAACCTAGCGAAATACACATTCAGAGTAGCAGTAGGAAAGTTTTTAAGCTTCATGGCGTCCATTAGGGGAATCAAAGTAAATCCAAAAAAAATAAAAGCTATATTACAAATGACACCTCCCAAGTCAACAAAGAAAGTATAACTATTGACAGGAAGAGTTGCTGCACTCAACCATTTAGTTGCCAAGCTAGCTGACAAATGTTTCCTTTTGTCAAGCTGCTAAGAGCAGCTACTTGTTATAAATGGATGGAAAAGTGCAAACAACAATTGACTAATTGAAACGTTATCTATTGTTGCCACCATTATTAGTGAACCCTCAACTTGGCACATGCTTAGTTGTATACTTAGTTACGTCGAATGAAACAGTGGTAGCAGTCTTAGTAACAGAAGAAGAAGGGACTCAATGGCCGGTCTACTAGGTTAGCAGGGCGCTTCTAGTAGGAGAGATCAATTACACTAAGACTGAGAAGTTTGCTTTTGCATTTATTATAAATGCTAGGAGGCTACAGCAATACTTCCAAGCACATTCCATCATTGTACTTATGGATCACCCTATAAAAGACATGTTACAAAATATCAATAGTAAGAGGATGATTCGACTGAATTTGGATTGACCTATAGCCCTAGAAGGACAATCAATGAATAGGCATTAGTAGACTTTGTCACTGATTACTCTTTTTCATAACCCGTTAAGCATAAGACACCGCTGAGAATAAACTACCACATGCGAGTAAAGGTGAAAAAGTAGATAGCCAAAAGATGGGCTTGTGGAAACTTTATGCAGATGGATCATTTCAAAGAGAAAGGTCAGAAGCTGGCATTTTCCTTGTTAATCCCTATGGCCAAGAATGGCATTACACCTTGTTCTTCCTGTTTGCGACCTTGAATAACGCCTCAGAATATGAAGCATTGATAGCAGGAATTGAACAAGTTAAAAAACTTGAGTGCCACCTGCTTGGAAGCTTATACTGACTCCCAATTAGTGGCAAATCATATCAATAGGGCATATGAGGTTAATGACCAGACCTTGGCCAAATATCATTAAATAATCTCTGAATTCATCAAGGCTTTTGGCTATGTTGCATTTAGAAGGATACCCCATAACCATAATAGTAGAGTTGATGTAATTTCTAAAATGGCAAATAGTCTAGAGATTAATCATAAAGGAAGAATCCTTCTAGAATCCATTAAAGCACCAGCCTATACATATCCTTGAAATAAATACCAACACCGAAAAGAATTGGATGATCAAAATAAAAGCGTTCCTCTAAAAGAAGATTACACCAGAACCCCATTACATAAAAGTTGTTTGGAAAAAATGGCATCTAGGTATGCAATCATCGATAGTATTTTATTTAAGAAGCCTTTCACTTACTCCTTACTTAGATGCCTCAACCCAGAGGAAGTAGAATATGTTTTAAGAGAGATCTAAAAAGGAGTTTGTAGGAATCATTTGGGTGGAAGGGTGTTAGTAGAGAAAGCCCTTAGACAAAGATTTTTCTAGCCAACAATAAGAAAGGATGTCGTCAATTTAGTTTGAAAGTGTGATAAGTGCTATTGGTTCACCAAAATTCCCAGACAACTTATGAAAGCACTTAAGCAAGTTTTTAGTCCCTACCCTTTTTGTGTATAGGGCTTGACATACTGGGCCCCTTCCCACCAACAATAGCAAAACAAAAATTCTTAGTTGTTAGTTATGATTACTTCACAAAATTGGTCGAGGTAGAGCCTATGGCCACAATAATAGCTCAAACCATGGAAAGTTTTATTTGGAAGTTCATCGTGCTGATTCGAAATACCTAATGCATTGATGCAGATAATAGGAAATAATTGCCTGCTGATAAAGTAAAAAATTTTTGTGAAAAATTTGACATTAGCTTGGTACATAGTTCAGTCGCACACCGATAATCTAATAGTCAAGTGGAAGCCATGAATAAAAATATACTGCAACCGCTTAAGAAAAGTTAGATGATGCAAAAGGGGCATAAGCAAAAAAGATGTTCAGAATACTATAGACAATTAGAACCACTGAATGCCAAGCAATCGGAGCCATGCCTTTTAGCTTGGTTTATGGTATTGAGGCAGTTATTCTAGCAAAGATCAGAGTATGTAGCATTTGGACAACTATCATCCATCCAACATTTAACAAATCATATTTGAAAGCAAACTTTGACCTACTTAAAGAAAATAGAGAAGGTAATGCAGTACGCATGGCGATCAGAGCACATGAAGAATCAAGATATTATAATAAAAGAGTAAAGAATAGACAATTTCGTGTCAGCGATTTGGTTCTAAGAAACTATAAGGCAAGTTGACCAGCAAGCACAAGTAAAAAAGTTCTCTAAGTTGGGAAGGACCTTAACAAATTGCAAAAGTAACAAGTTTCAGAGCATATAGATTAATGGACATGACGAAGAACCATTTGTCCAATACATGGATTGTCATCCACCTCAAAAAAATATTATGTGTAAGGAACTTGTACATAATAAAATTCTTATAATTTTATAAGCAGGTATCTACTCATCATGCAATTATCTTACAGTCTACTTGAATCATTAACGGCTAAAATTAGCCTAAATAAAGACTTTACACAGTCACCAAGCAATGATCTTATAGTCCACTTAAATCATTAAAGGCTAACATTAGCCTAAACAAAGACCTAGCACGGTTAAAGAAAAACAAGACCTTACATGGTCAAAGAAAAATAAGACCTTACATAATCTAAGAAAAATAAAGACTTTACATGGTCCAAATGCAATATGACCTCTCATGGTCTAATAAAAGTAATAAAATTCTGCATAAACTACTTTAAAACATTGATGTTATAAATGGCCAAATATTTCAATTGAGAATTATGAATTTTTACAATTCCAAAAATTTTTGTAAAATTTTACAAAATTAATAAAGGTCATAATTAGAAGAAGCCAGATCTACTAGCTCACCTTTCTCACCCTCATCCTCATTCTACTCTTTAGTTTCCTATTCCAACATGGGAGTAGTAAATGTTTAGTTTTTAAAGTGCATCTCCTCGACTTGCTATTGAGATGGCATCAACACATCAAACTTTGAAGAGGGCAACAAGCTATGAAAATCTGATGTCTTTTAAATCTAATGGACCTCTTAGAAGCTGTATCTGGAAAGAGTATTTCATCTATATTCGCCTCCACAAGCTATCATTTGTCAATCAGCATATCCTTCTACGTAGAGTTTATTTCAAATGTGAGTTTCTACACCTACTAACTATATTTTAAGCTTAGAGATTTTGGCTATGGCAGACATTAGTTTGGCATCATGCGTAGCATAAGCCTATCGCAACACCTTTAGTTCTTTCGCCAGCCTTCCAATTTCAGAGTTTGCTGACTCAAGCTTCACCTTTATTTCCCCGAGGTCAATTCTTAATTTTGTTGACTCTTTGACAGCTTTCTTGGTGTGTTCATTAGAAGTATTCTTTTCTAGGGTTAGCTCATCAACTCATGCTTGAAGTGTGCCTGCTCTAATCCAATTTATTGTTGCTTCTTTTTGCATGTTCTCATATGTAGCTGAGATATCTAGCATTTGCCGAGTAAGAGCCACTTGGCTATGCAAAGCCTGTCAAATACACAAGTGAAAAATAAATTGGCATGGAATAGTTATCATAAATCGAATAATAAATTCACCTTTGCTATGTCAGATAAAGTGGATTCAATAGTAACAGCCAGGTTCCTTGATGCCAAGAACTTTATATTCATAAGGTAAACAACTCTATTCCCCTATGACAAGTGACTTCACCATTATTTAATACTTTACCATTTAGCTCAAGGTTGTTCCTTCAATGATGTAAATCAATGCTCTTTGAAGTATATCTACTTCCCCTTACTAAAGATGCTAAAGGCTTAAAGGGCAATATATTTGTGGGCATAAGATCATAGAGACCTCTGCAATGTAAGAAACCTCTGCCTTACAGGATGTAACAGTGGTAGCTTCGATAGCAAATGAGCCACTAAGAGAAATGACCTCAGCTTCTATCAAATAGGAAATTGAAGGTTCAAAAGTAACCCTCTTTGGTGCACGCAGCTTGCCTTGGCTATTTTTAACCTTCATTTTCCCTTACCTTTTGCCTTCAAAACTATAGCTTGACAAGTTTCACAAGTAGCCAATGTAGCATGGGTAACTGGATCCATACCCACATAGAAAAGCAAATAATTAAAGTTAGGAAATATTAAGTTCTAAAAGGAAACATTGTTAATATAT
>JAQSVH010000010.1:29626-49402 GCA_029448705.1 Adansonia digitata
TTCTTGATAGTCTACCCCATAGGTTTGAGTATAACCCTTAGCTACCAGCCTAGCTTTATATCTCTCTAGTTTCCCATATGCCCTATACTTCACTGAGAACACCCATTTACACCCCACTGGTTTTTTTCCCTTTGGTAGTTCCACAATTTCCCAAGTTCTATTTTTCTCTAGTGCCTCCATTTCTACTCTCGTAGCTTCCCTCCACTCTTCTTTGGATAATGCTTCAGATAAAGTTCTAGGAATCATGACAGTGTTTAGGCTTACAAGAAATGTCCTATGGCATGAAGAAAAATTATCAAAAGGAACAAAATTTGAGATTGGATATAAAAGGTGTTTAGTAAATTCTCTAGGTTTTTTTCTAAGGGCAATTGGTAGATAAAGATCAACATCTATTTCAGAAATAGGTTCAGATGTAGTGCTTACCTCATTTCCAGACGTAGAAGAAGAATCTTGGACTTGTTCGGGTTCAGGATTTGGAGCTCTTCCCTTTGAATACACCTGTTTATATCTTTAAGTGTCAAAAACAGATTGAGACTGTGGCTGTATAGGTTGGAATTGAGACTGGTTAGGTTGGGAGTGTGACTCTATAGGGTGGGACTGATGTTGTGTTTGAGTTTTGGTAGACTGATAGTGGGATTGATGTTGGGACTGATGTTGTGTTTGAGTTTGGGTAGATTGGGTAGGTAAAACCAACATAGGTAAAGGCTGTTGTTCTAGTAGAAGTTGTCCCTATCCTTGTCTTCCACTAGTGATTGCTCCCCCCGAAGATAAGGCTGAGTAAAGTAGGGTGTTCTTTTCTCAAAAGTGACATCAACAATAACAAAAAAACGTTTTGTAGGTGGATGATAGCACTTGTATCCTTTTTGAGTAGATGAGTATCCCAAAAAAAACACACTTGATAGCTCTAGGATCTAGTTTCCCTTTATTGTTGCTGTGTACATGAACAAAGGAAGTACAACCAAAGACTTTAGGTGTGAGATTGTTTGAAGTATTCATGTTAGGGTAGAATTTAGCAAGAAGCTCTATGTTTGAAGTATTCATGTTTGGGAGCTTCATGGGGGAAGAAAGAAGTATACATATATACATACAAACATGCACATACTTATCCACGCACATGCATGTCATTTTGTGTTGATCTCAGCAAAAATAAGTTGCTCTTTTGATTTTTTTTTTTCTACTTTTCTTTCTCATTTTTTCCACGTTAAAGATATTAGTCCTCCCTCAATTTCTTTTAGACCTTGTATTCTTCTAACTACCATACAAGAGATATAATGTGGAAATTGCATGATGTTGTCGTTAACTTTTCTTTGCAGAATTTGGATTTACCAAGTGAGTTTTAGTTAGTGTTCAAATTTGAATGTGGTAGTTTCAATGATAATGCGACAATGCGTTAGTAGTGCTTGGTGGCATTTATGGCTATGTTTGGTGTTCTTTTTTTTAATTATGTTGGTATTTTTTTAACAAATTGAATTAGTATTAAATGTTTTTAGTTAGTTTAATTGATTAAAGTTTAGATGTTGTAATTAGTTTATTAAAGTGTAGATGTTTTAGCTACTTTTTATAAGAAGTTAGTGACGCATCTTTAATGTGACCAGTTCTATTATTAACTGAACTCAATTAACTGAAAACTAAAGCTGAAAGGTTTAAGGGTTTATTGCACAGTGGTTAAAGTTAGTGACTTATTTTACTTTTGTAAGTGATTTGATATTAAACTTGAAACTTAACAATTAGAAGTTGTGTGAATTTGAATCATAATCTTGTCTTTGATCTGCAATTGTTTTGAAATGAAATTGTGTTGGGAGGCCTGATATGGGTTATGATCAAAATACTAGTGGTTTTTAAGGTTTAGGATGTGATTGAATATTAATGCCCAAGATTAGGTGCTGTTATTTTGTTGGGATGTCCATGATATTCGTTTTCCTTTCTGTGCAATCTTTGTCATGTTTCTTGTTTGAATATTGTACACATTGGGGGGAGGGGGAATAAATGTCAATAATTGCTTATTTTTCTGGTTTGCTCAATTTAAGGTTTTTGAATTAAGCTTGCTTCATGGAATTGACATTGGTTTATTTTATTCACTCCTTGTAGAAGATGCAATTTATTCTTCCATTTTAGCATGTGAAGCTTTTAATTTTATTTAGTTACTTTCTGAATGGTTCTACCAACTTTTATGTTCTTTTAGGTTGGCGATGTCCCTCAGAAACGTAAGAAAGGCATTTTTGGTGCTAAAGGTGGCGATAAAGAGGTAAGAATATCTTCTTGTGGTTGTGATTGTTGCTAAAATTCTGAATGATTCTTGTGAATGATACACTTTGCCATATTCTGTATTAATTGATGGTATTGCATCAGTAGCTTGCCTTTGCCTATATTCTTTGCTGGTACACATCCATCTTAAGTTTTGCTTGACAATGATGTTAACGTTTAGAGCCATGAACATTTGTCTTGCGATATGCACTCTCTTACCCTTTGATTGGATGGAGGGAAGTGTACGTTACTTTTCATGTCGTTTGGGATACAGTTTAATAGAATGGGAGAGAATTGTATATGCTTGTGTAGCCTTCTAGAAAGCCTTTCAATTTGGGAAGATTTGGAGGGTAAAAATTCTCCATTACAGTTTATTTTGCAGACAAAATTGCTTAATAGACTTGTAAAAGAATATGATATGTCATCATTTCTTCCTGTTTCTCTCCTTAACAAGTTTGGTGGCTTTTTCGAGTAGTATGTAATCAGTTTATTTGCTTTTGGTATCTAGGAGTGTTAAAACTGAACTAGAAAAAACGTCATTTCTCACATAGTACAAATCATCTCCCTTAAAGACTTTTTACAATCAATTTAGGCTTATTAGGATAGTAACCTAGATAGAAAAGGAAACTAATTTAAATTCCTAAGTCAACTCATTTATCTCAAGGATTCGAACTACATTTTAGTATCAATCTTATTTTTTTCTTCTAACACTCCCCCTCAAGTTGGGAGTAGAGGTCTACAATTCCCAGCTTTGAAATACAATCCTGGAACTGTAGGGGGTTTAGTCCGTTGGTGAACATATCTGCAAGTTGGTTTTCTGTACTCACATATGGTGTACAAATTAAACCACTTTCTATCTTTTCTTTAATGAAATGCCTGTCCACCTTTATATGTTTGGTTCCGTCATGTTGCACTGGATTGTGTGCAATGTTTATTGCTGACTTGTTGTCAAAGTAGAGCTTCGTAGGTTCACCCTCTGAATTTTAAAGTCTTCTAGGAGTATTTTTAGCCATAGCAGCTCACATATGCCTCGAGCCATAGCTATAAATTCTACTTCAGCACTTGACCTTGCCACCACATTTTGTTTCTTACTTCATGTAACCAGATTGCCTCCTAGGAAGGTGTGATATTATGGGAGAACTGGAATAGTTTGCATATATATATATATATATAAGCCTGTACTGTTGTGACTTTATTTTTTTTTTTGAAACAGTATCCCTTTCCTAGGATTAGCTTTTAGATAGTGCAGAATTCTGTAGATAGCTTCTAAGAGAACTTCTTTTAGACTATGCATGAACTAGCTTACTACGCTCATTGCACAGGTTATGTCTGGTTTGGTATGTGAGAGGTAGATGGTATTCTTAAACATAAAACTTTATCCTAAACTAATAGTATTCTTAAACATAAAACTTTATCCTAAAGCAATAATCTAGAAGAAACAAAACTCTTATCTTAAACAACAATTTAATTGAACTAGAATTCTTAAAGGAAAAATATAAATTTTATCTTAAACAGTGTTCTAATCGAACTAGAATTTTTATCTTTCGATGCTTTTGCATCATTCTCTCTCGGTTGAAAAAAGTGGCAATATTTGCTGACAAAACTTTATAAAGTCCAAACTCCTTAGACTTCTACTTATGATAAGTACCCTTAAGAAACCTTTCTTTCCGTAAGTTTACCAACATCAAATCTCCTTCAAATTCCTTGAAATGCTTATTTGACTGGTAGAATTTGAATAAGCCTCGTTTTTAAAGCTGTTTGTACATCCTTATGGACCTTTTGGATGTGAGTGCTCACCCTAGCATCTTACATCTGACGCTATTGTGTTGGCAGCTTTCTATATGTTGGTAAATTTGGTAAAGATGCTATAGGTAGCAAATCTATGGCATGTTGAAAGCTCTTCGTTAGTGTTAAAACCTTGTGACAAGTTGTCACTAACCAACAGTGCAAACTCATCCAGTAGCCTTTGAATTACAATAGCTCTTTCTTTAAAGTTCTTATCACTGCCGAATTTATCTAGAACCGTGTTGCCTTCATTCTCCGACTTTTCCTTATCGTCTTGGTTACTTGTAGTCATCACCCTAGTGACCATCAATGATTCTCCTTGTAGAAGGTTTATATCTATGTCCTCATTATATTCATAATAAATTGGATCTGGCAGTTCCGAATCTTCATCTTCAAAATAAGTTTTTGAGGTGGCTCCCCAATCCAAGTAGTCTTCCTCGGGTAACTCTATGTGGAAATCATTCACTTAGACATTTGCTCCTCTGCCTTCAACTTTAGAGCATGTAACACCTGATCTTCCATTCCACCTTGTACTGTAAAATTTGTAGGTCTAGCATTATGAAAGGGGTTCTCAGGCTCTCTTTCATTAGATACTTCCTCCAAACCACCTTTTGATATGTTAAAAGGTTCATCGTCACCTTCCAGATCTCTATTCGGGCTCCCAGATGTCCTTATCACTATAAAGCTTATATAACCCATGGCAATTCTTCAATCATGTGCCTAAACTCGAACAATTCTCCTTGCTTTCCCTCATTCCCTCTACTATTAGTTTCTAACACATTGACCCATGGCTAAAGTTGAATCTAGAGAGCAAATCTAGGATCTATTTTGCTTGGATACCAATTTGATGCAAGATAAGAATGAAAGGAATAGCAAAGAATAGAAAAAGAGTCGAAAAAGAATTGAAGTTGGACACAAAAGATATATTAGGATTCTAAAAGAAACTTCTTTGATGAATATCAAAATAGAAAAGAATATATTACTCAAATGTCAACCTTTATGGGTATTTATGCTAGTTACTAAGTCTCCTACTCACATTATATTTCTTATTCCTGCTAATAAGTATCTTAAAAGCATAGTAATTTTCCTAAAGTGATAATTACCTATTTTAAAAGAATAAAAATTATCCTAAGTGATAATAGAATTTTTAAACATAAAGCTTTATTCTAAAACAGTAATCTAGGAGAAACATTACTCTTATCCTAAATAGTAATCCAAATTGAACTAGAATTCTTGAAGGAAAAATATGAACTTTATCTTAAACAGTGATCTAATTGAACTAGAATTTTTATCTTTAGATGTTCCTGCATTACCACTTTAGGTAATTCTTTCCAGTTAGCCGATAGGCTGCCTGGATGCTTTGTAGATCTTCAGATGAGTGCACTACAGTCTCGTCAGCAGACATCTTTAATTCTGACATGATAGGTTTGACTGAACGTGAAGGATTGGGTTTTCAAGGGTTTGGTAATGAAGGCCGAAAGAAGGAAGGACAGATAACAATGGCTAAAAATCAACTAAAACAGGCTTTGATGTCATGTCAAACTGAACCAGAAACATGTTAAAATTGAACCAGAAAAAACTTCATTTCTCACAGAGTACAAATCGTCTCCCTTAGCGACTTTATTCAATCAGTTTAGGTTTATCGGGATAGTAACCTAGATAGAAAAAGGAAACTAATTTAAATTCCTAAGTCAACTTATTTATCTTAAGGATATCTAATCCCTTGATTTAAGGAATTTCAAATCTACTGATTCTAACTACATTTAGGAGCAATATTATCCTTTTCTTCTAACAAGGAGTATCTTAGAAATTTCCTGTTTGGCTAGAAAGGTCGTTAGTTGTTGTATCACTGTGTCCTATTTTGGGTTTAGTTTAGTTATTGGAGTTGTGCACTAGTTTTCATATTAGTTTTAGCCCTTGCACTAATTCTCATGGTTTTAGAAATCCTAGTCTGTGGAGGGTTAGTGAGTTTTGCCTTTATGTATCTTTGCTCGAATTGGTGAAGTTAATTTTTAAAAAAGCATTGAGTATTTTAGAATCCTTGAGAGTTCCTGATTGAATAATTTGTGTTTTCTGTACCTTTCTCTCTTGGTATGCTATTCTTGGGCTACGAGTTAGAGCCTTCGTAACAGCAGCCATATTCAGCTTAATTCTAATTCTACTGCTGCCTGAAAAGCCCAGCTTCTCTCTTTTTTTTTATACCAACACCTCTGCTGAATCAGACCCTAGTTTTCCTTCGTGTAACCATATTTTATGCCCTAGCCATAGGCCCTAAATCACTAATATTTCCAACCTTAGATTAGCATAAAACCCATGTAGCCAGACTTTCTCTCATATTTCGTAGACATTTCATTTGTATAGAGGACCAATTGGAGCCTATGCTTTCTTTGCTTGTCCATTCTTCACTGAAAAGTGGTTGCACTGTCTTGATTTAGGGTGGATTTCTTATTTTTCTACATAATAAATTATTGAAAATGTGTTTGTCACTTTGATTAACGGGTTAATTGGCTGCTAAATGGTTTATTTGAACTTATTATGTTCATTTCTTCTCTTTGCATGCATTTTTAGTGTATTTTTATGTTTATACTCTTGTAACTTGTTTATTGTATTGAGCCACAACTGTATGCTTACTTACATAGGAAGTTTCCTGACAAAATTTTTGTTTATTTGTTTTTCTGTGATATTGACATCTCAGTCTATCATCCGAAGTAATCTACAATATGCTGCTTTAAGTGCTTTGAGAAGACTTCCTTTGGATCCAGGAAATCCAGCATTTTTGCATCGTGCTGTGCAGGGGTGATTTTCTGTTTATTCTAGTCTCCAGTTTTTGTTAAAGTCTGTAATTGCATTAATGTGTTGGCTAGTAGATCCATTAAACTGCCATCTGTAGCACATCTGATTACTCAAATATTTGATTGAGATGAGTTTTGACCTGTAATGTTCGGAAGCTGGTTCTTGCTGAAATCAGATCTTCGGTTTGTCTTATTTATTTATTTATCTATTTTTCCTGAAAAGCCACTAGTTTGTTGCAATTTGGTCTAATAGGGGGGTTTTAGCTGCTGACATAGTAAGTTTACAATTTCTTTTCAGCGTCGGCAACATAAAGTGCTTTTTACTCGACATATACCTTTGTTCTTATTTGAATTTGGGGTAATATTAATACATTTTTCAGCACCGACATTTTTTTTTTCATTTCATTTGTTTTTTTATTCAATTCTTCAACTTAGAATTTTGTGGCCTTGTTTGTTTTTTGATCTAGTGTATTGGTTAAGTTACGATAGTTGTTCAATTGCGTTCTGTTGGTGTTCCAGTTTCTTCTTTTTTGCAGATAAAAGTTTTTTGTCCCCTTTTATCAATTTTTTTTTACTGGAGTTATCTGGTTGGCCCCAAAACTCATTGAAAGTTATTTTGTTTGCATAAAATGTTGGTTTTAATTATGATAGTCTTAAGCTTGCAAAATTTTGAATGAGATGCCGCTTATTGGGTTGTAACTAAAATCTCCCTGTTAATGTCTGTTTTACCCAGTTTTTCAGTTCGCTTCATGTTATGTCACTTATTACAATATATATTTTTTATTATGTTATTGTTTTGGTATTATTTGATGTTGGAATTTCTTAACTATTCATCGCAGGATTTCATTTGCTGATCCTGTTGCTGTTAGGCACTCTTTGGAGATCATCTGTGAATTGGCCCTAAGAGATCCTTATGCTGTTGCAATGGCTTTAGGTTAGGTCTTTAAATTCTTAAACATTTCTTTTGCGGTTATTAGTATAGAAATTAAGAAACTGATGGAAGGATTATAAATTCTTATAATGCTTTTTATTATTCTATTATGTTTTATGGGTGTTGTTGCTATTTCTATTATGGGTACTTTTGGGTTACGCTTGGTACTTGTATTGTTCTTGGGGTTTTAGGTTTAGCTTGTTAGTACCAATATAATTTCAGTTTCAAGTAGCTTTTTGTTGATTGCATATTGAGTTTTGTGGTTCTGATAATTGAAATTTCTAATTTGTTTTCCCTAGTGTTTACTTTGGGATTATTGGTGCTACCTTATTGAAGCATTGGTCTTCATGTTCTCATATGAAGTTTGCTGCCTTTATGAGTGCCTAACCCCTCTGTCGTATTTATGCAGGAAAGCTTGTTACTCCGGGAGGTATTTATTCCATTCTTCTCCATAATGTCATTATTTTCTTCTTTCCTTGCTCTGCTGAGTGTTTTGTCTAAATCTTGATTTTTATGGATTTTGTGTCTATTCTAGAGAAACTTAAAGGAAAACATTGGTTGAACTATAAGGCCTGAAATAATTGGAAAAACTTTTGTTCTCCTAGAGGTAAGAAATAGTAATAGTTAATAGCTCAAAATGAGAACTAAAAGTTATTGGTAGATATTTATGCCGTGTAAAGTTTACATTGATCAAGTTATTTCAACAAGTTTTGGTGTTTAATTTGATAGAAACTAGTATTTTGCTTGTGCGATTCTTGTGGGGAATTTTTTTTTTTTTGAATTTTTAAAAATATTTATATTTATATTAATGTATTTGAATGCATGTTGATAAAATGTAATTGCATTGGTTACCAAGGATAATTGACACAACTAGAGATAGTTATTCATAAAATATATAATTTATATCATAATGGTACTTGCATATGTAACTGATATTTTTTTACTTTTTAAAAGTATTTATATTTTATTGTACAACTTAAGGAATATTAGTATTTATTCATCAGAATTATATTAATACTTGAATCCCTTTTCCTCAAATCAATATATATATATATATATATACACATATATGGAGAGAGAGAGAGAGAGAAAATTATCTTACCCACTATTAGTTGAGTTCAAAAATTCCAAAATGTTAGTAAATTCATCTATAGGCATATATAGACCTCTCCCTTCAATTTTTCCTCTTTTTTTAATTTTTAATTTTTTCTTTTCTTTTTCTCTTGTTTGTCTACCAAAGAAAAAAAAATTGGGCAACTCTGTTGATTTGTATGTATAGATTTTGGCTATACATTTGTGGCAAGATTTTGGATAATATTGCTGTAAACGAAGGCATTTTTAGTTATTCTTTTATATTTTTGTTCACCTATGGAACAGCGTCTTATCTTCTTTTAAGCTTGATTTTCATTTATTTTTTGTTTTATAACTCTTAGTTAGGAACTTCATGAATTTACCTAAAGCATTCGAAATTCTGTTTTGAAATGACGACTCTTAATTTGTATTCATAGGTTGGATGATTGAGGAAAAGTTGTGTACCACTATTTACACTTATTGGTTAGCCCAAGCTAGTTGACCATCTTTTGGACACTTACTGCTTTGTTTATCGGTGCTATGACTTTGTTTTGAATTCTTTGGTATTGAAATTCATGGGATGTTTAGTAATTTGTCATGACTAAGATGACTCAAGTTTTGTTTGATCGACTTATTTTAAATTTCTGTAGAATTTTGAGATAATGGAAATTGAAATGCATCATTCAAAATTTAAAATTTCTAGAATTTTTTTATTGCTTCAAAGAATATAATTTTTCCTAATCTCATATGTATTTTAAATTCTCTTCCAAGGAAGTATTTCCTTTCACTGCTGCTACTAGTGGCCACTATTATTTTTGACTGAATTTCACAATGTTAGTGGATGTGGTTCTCCTGGCTGTTTTTGGGGTGGTATAAAAGTGAGGGTGGTGGATGGTGACGGATGATTGCTAAGGTGTGGAATTAACCTTGTGGTTGGCTAGTTGTGGTGGTATTGGTTGTCGGGTGTGGCAAAGGTACTTCTTAGAAGGGATTTTGGAGATTATACCCATTTAGGTGTAATATAAAAAATTTACCAATGTGGTAGACTACTAAGTATTTGGCACTAACGATAAGAATAGATAATTGATGTATCCTTCCTTTAAATCCTGTGCACTGCCTATCAAACTGGAGCACATATAATAGCATATATATGCCCAGCTTGTTACAAATATTTCTCATTAGAGATATAGGTAAAGGTTTAGTTAACAAATTTGTTAGGTGATCTAGGAACCAAGTTTTTAGGAAGTTCCTGCTAATTTCTGCAACTTTAGTGACTTGGTTATTGTTTCATAAACTATTATTTATTGTTAGTATCTGATTTATTTATGCATTTCCTGAATGGATTTTGCTAACAAGTATCCTAAGGCACTCAGTTAGTTATATTCGATGGTTGGTACTTAATTTGATGAATTCCAATGCTTGGACGAAGATATTACCCTACATGGTAACCTTAAGGGTACCTTGAGCCAAGTAGTTGGCGAAACCCTTCTTGAATATAAAAACAAATGGTTGAAGACTATTTATCTCCTCAGAAATGTGAACTTGGCACAATGTTCAGTAATAGATCCATCACCTTTTTTAGCTAAAAAATGTAAGGATAGATCATACATGAGTCAGATGACTGGTACAAAGCAATTAAAGACACTTTCATACCAAGGTACATTAGCAAGGTTTGTGCAAATGTTTCCTTCTCTTGGTTCTAATAGAATTCCACAAGGAATAATGAAATTGAGCATTTGCTGATGTACATTATGCTGACTTCTCATCAGAATCTTGAGAGGACTTAAGCAAGAGTGAAATTTTTACTAGGATTTTTACTAGGTCCGTTAAATACACTTTAATTGCCTTGAGTCTGTTTATATTAGTACCGGTCAGTGTTTGGGTGTATAATCGAACAGTTACCTTAGAAAGTTGATTCACCAACATGTGCTACAGATACATATCATGGAATAAGTCGAACAAGATCAAACAAAAAAGAGAAGTTTGCATCATAGAAGAGGGATTTGATGGTTATTAAAGAACCAGATAGCCTGTTGTTATGAGATGATGTGGGCAGTACTTGGATGCAATTGACCAGGGAAAGGGATTGGCTTGCTTTTGTTGGTTTGTTGGAGAACATCTAGTTCAGCAGATCGGGTGCGTATGTTTGAAAATGCTGAAATCATTCAGAAATTTGATATCAACAAATTGATCTCAAGCAGCCACAAATCTAAAATTGATTGAATGATTTTTATCAATGAGGGGATGCACTCTTATTGGTGATGACATTTGACCCTACCAGGAAGTTGATGTCATGGTGATGCTGGGATCTTCTTTTTGAAGAGAAAGAAGGTTCATTTTGGAAAGCAGGGTTAATTCAGTAGCAAGGGTGTTTGCTCTGATACTTAATAAAGAATAGAGCGACCCTACCAGGAAATCGATGTCGTGATGATGCTGGGATTTTCCTTTTGAAGAGAAAGAAGGTTCATTTTGGAAAGCAGGGTTAATTCAGTAGCAACGGTGTTTGCTCTGATACCTTATTAATGTAGAGAATAGAGTGATGAGAAGTAGAGAGTCTGCCAAAGAGGTATCCTCCAATGTCTATATTTAGATAGGATAGAATAGAGGGAACTACATGTACTTTAAGTTATTTGCAAAAGGTATCTGGAACCCCTGCTAAATTAGCACTGATTTTGGAAGCATCTTTACATAAATTTCCAACCAGGAAATATAGGTTATTGTAATTTTAAATCTCTCAAAAAAGAAATCCTTTCTAAAACTAGCCCATCCAAATATGCTTTTGTTTGCTATGATCACTTGACAAAGACGTAAAGAACTTTAAATATTGAATCTTGTCTTATGTTTGTCTAGTGAAAAAAGTTGTCATTGGCAGTTTAATGTTTTATTCTAATCTTTATCTATTTTATGCCCACTGCTTATGTCATTTTCTTGGCACTGCTGGTAAGATTTTTTGGGTATTACGTGAATCAGGGGCATTGCAGGATGTTCTCCATTTGCATGATGTGCTTGCAAGAGTTTCGCTGGCCAGGTTGTGCCATAGTATATCGAGAGCTCGATCATTAGATGGTAAGTGCATTTGAAAATGCCTGCTTGCATTTATTGAATGCTTTAGATAACCTGTTTCAAAATTGTGTTTGGGTAGAGAGGCCTGACATCAAATCTCAGTTCAACTCTGTGCTCTATCAACTCCTGCTGGATCCCAGTGAAAGAGTCTGTTTTGAGGCGATTTTATGTATATTGGGTAGACATGATAATGCAGAAAAGTATACTCTTTATCTTATATTTCTTCTTGACGTTTCTTTGTTCCATTATAATCATTCTTTTAGATGGCTGTAGTTGCTTTAATGCATTATTGTTACATGTTTCTGGTCTTTTATTTATATACTATAGGACAGAAGAGCGAGCTGCAGGGTGGTACCGTTTAACTAGGGAGATTCTAAAGTTACCAGAAGCACCATCAAATTCCAAAGACAAATCTCAAAAGACAAGGCGCCCACAGCCCCTTATTAAACTTGTAATGAGAAGGTTTATAGAGCTCTTTCCCCCTATTTCTATGGTTGGACCAAATATCTATATGTGGTTTGATCGTTCTGAAAGATTTTGCTATTTGAAGAAGAATGGCATTATAGTCGGTTGTTGCCCCCAATTGTTGTATATGTTTCATGGTTTTGACATTACATCTTAATCAGGTTGGAGAGTTCTTTTCGTAGTTTCTCTAGACCAGTACTCCATGCTGCTGCTCTAGTGGTCCAGGAGATGGGGAAAAGCAGAGCTGCAGCATATGCTTTGGGCTTACAAGATCTTGATGAAGGAGCTTATGTGAATACATTTGACACTGCAGATTCACTTGATTCAGATATGAATGACAACTCTCATCCTGAAGGTAATGTTAATCTATTAATCTTTTTTTCCCCCCCTCTCTTTTACTTTGTATTAGTTCATATCTATCTTGTGGTCTTTGTGTAATAATCAAGGTACTTTAATGCTGGATTTTGGTGATCTTGATTGTTTGCATTAGTAAATTGAATTTTCTTTATGGATTACTAGAAATTAAACAATAATTTTTGTCTGAAGTTGCATATTTAGCTGCTTTCAAGTCTGAGTTATGCTTGAATTCTTTCTGTTTTGTTTGAACAGATCAGTTATGGTCTGTTTGGTACCCTAATTGGGTTGGATGAATTTGAATTGTGATCTCCAAATTGAAATCTGTTTTTTTTTGGGATTAGTAAACAGCATGGTTTTGTACTTGGGCTAAATCCATAAAGAATTTGAGGAGTCAAATCCATGTACTTTAAATACCCACTGAACCTATGTAATTACATGCATTGTTGTTTTAATAACTTGTTCATTGCACTTTTCTTCTGCTGCTCTTTCCCGACTTGTTCTCATACATACTAGCAGCTCCCATGAGCTTGCATGGAAAACTCTAGCTTCGAAGTTATTTGAGATGTTTCCCCTATAGTTATCCCTTTCTGTGAGGAGCCGTATTTGTACCTTGGATTCCTTTCTCTCTTGAGTTTTACCTCTGCTTTCTTCATGTAAGATTTTCAATTGTTGTCCAGGAAAACTAATGCCATGAGGAAAATGGGAGAAAATGACAGGCAGAAATTGCAAATCTTATCTGGTTAAGGAAAAATTACGAAGCAAAGTTGAAATTTTGGCCATTTCCATGGTATTTCTACACGCTGCATGCAATTCAAAAACTTTTATAAGTCATTGATAGAAATGGGGTCCACAAGGGTTTCTTGGTTATGATGCCCACAAATTCTTGTTATTTTAGCCCTTGTTAAAATAATTAATAATTGGTGTAGCTGGTGTCGGTCAATAACTTGGAATGCTTTTAGTGTCAACTTTGACGAGTGCATTCTTAGAAAACAATTGATAATCCCCCTTCTCTTATTTCTTAAATTCCTTTATTGCATTCTTTCAAATGTCTTTTATAAGTTTTGATCAAAATACAAGTAATTTGATATAACATAGAGAAATGTGCTATTTTTTTAATTATAAAAATTCTCAACCTTGAAAATTCAGATTCCCATCCTCAATCCAATATTTTGTCCAAACAGTAACTTTTTTACTATGTTTTTAAATTTATACACTTCAAATACATGAATTGGAACGCATATCCCAAATTCAAATTCTTATTCCCAAATTTTCCCTCGGTATTTTATACTTCATGGCGATTGAATTCGGTTTAACCTTTTACTTTCTATGTCAACCATTTGGTACATTTTTCTACTTCAGGTAACATTTAAATTATGTTACTGTTTTGGTATAAGCATCTCATATGTCAAGTCTGTTCTACACTTTTACTAGTTACATATGTGCCCTTGTTTCTTGTTTTTACAGCGTGTAAATGCTAGATGATATATCATAGTAGCTTCTGAGCTCGTGTGTGTATTATAGCTGATTAAATTTGGTGGCTGACGAATTTTGATATTTTAACTATTTTGAGAATGTGTGAAATGTTGACTTGATGATAGTTTCCTGATTAAATTCAGACAATTCTTACATTCTTTGTTCCTTTTCAGAAGGTATCCGAAGAACAACCTCTGTATCCAATGCAGCTGGTGGCAAGGATACTATTGCAGGAATGTTAGCTTCATTGATGGAAGTAGTTAGAACAACTGTGGCATGTGAGTGTGTTTATGTACGGGCAATGGTGATCAAGGCATTGATATGGATGCAAAGTCCACATGAATCGTTTGATGAACTAAAATCCATTATTGCATCCGAGCTTTCTGACCCAGCTTGGCCAGCAACACTTTTGAATGATGTTTTGCTGACTTTGCATGCCCGTTTTAAGGTACAAAAATAGACATAACTTATAATCTGCTTCTGTATTGTGACAAACTTTTGTTAAAAACTTGATCTTTAACAGATTGTCTTATTTTGATGAACTTATAATCTGCTTCTGTAGTGTGACAAACTTTTGTTAAAAACTCGATCTTTAACAGATTGTCTTCTTTTGATGGTTGCTGCTATATTTCTTGTTTTTAAATATGGGTGGCTATAATAATTAATGGCACTTTAGTGTTCAACCTGTGAGCAAATTTTTAATCTTCCTTTTGTGAAAGTCTATCCTTATGTTCTCCACTCTGTTTTCTCTAACCAATTGGCGTGTAGGAATGCATGTCAGACTTTTGTATTAACTGCATAAGAAATTGATTCTATTTTTAAGTATAATAATCGTTGGGAAATGTCAGTTGTATTGCTTCGCTTATGAGAAAAAAAAAGAAAAAACCTTCCGTGTAGGATCATATTCAAGAATCCTGTAACTAAAGAAGTAAGAGGATTTGGGTTTCATGTAACGCTAGCATGAAAGAAAACTTAATCCATATCCTTCTTCAGTACTTCTGAATCATGTGCTACTTAATAATCACTTCCTGTACACCCTTATCATCATAGCCATTATTGTGGATTTAGAAATGATAGTAGAAATTCTTTTGAGTCCTTAGAAATAGTAGTAGAAACTCTGTCTGCTATAGTCTTTGCAGTAAACTTTGGGGTAAAGGAATATCTTTGTATTTGAAATTACTTCTAGTAGAGAGTGAGATGGAGCAAAGACATAATTCTTCGAATTTCCAGTTGAAATTGCTTAAAATGAAATGAAAATGAATCCCCCTTAGGTACAAACTGAGCAAATTCTAAAAGAATTTGAAGGGAAGAGTCTATTACAATAATCTTTTTATTTATAAAAATAATAAATCCTAAAACCAAGGGCCTGTTGTATATGATCAAAGCGGTAAGTAAATAACATGTTTGAAAACCCTTTGTTTTTCAACTTTTTAGAAAATTAGAGAACTCTTTTAAATTGGAAACTTTTGTTTTCCCGTTTTGCAAAATTGAAATACTTACCCTATGTTATTGATATTTTAGAGCAAATAGGGAGATAGAAAATTGAAAATATTTTCCAAACCTAAATGGGCCCCTTGTATGTCAATCTAGCCCAGGGGATATCTCTTCTAATAGTATTTTAGGGTGAGTAAAATTGTATTAAAATGCAAAAAAACATGCTAGATGACTAACCTAGTTAATATTTCTGTGTTTGTGGGCTCACACAAGCCTAAGGCTTACAAGGGTTAAAAGTATGCATTTGGTCGATGTAATAAACTTGTAGATTTTGGTCCCTTGCCTTCTATTTCAATGAATTAAGGCTTTTTATTTTGTTTTGGAATGTTGGTTTTGGTCCTTATGTTAATAAGCACCATTAAATTGATGACATGAGCTGTAAAATTGATGAATGGCTACCTCTATGCTGACATGGCAACTTGCATGTCCCCTTTTGTGCAGTATTTTTTTGTTAAAAGATTCTGTTGAATTGATTTGCCATATTTCTAGATGACCAAAAAAGAAAAAATGACATGTAGCTTCTGATCTATCAATTTGATAATTTACCCATCAATTTAATGGTGCTTATCGACTGAGGGATCAAAATCAACATTAATAGAAATCCATGGACTTAAAGGGACAAAAATTCATAAATTTGCAAATTATGAGGATCAATCCATACTTAAACTGCTTAAAAAGGTAAAACTTTCAATCTCTCGGTGCCGTTGGAAAATCTGGTTGGATGTTGTGGACTGATTGTATTTTATGCAACGTTGTCTCATAGTGGTACCTCCCTTGAAAAACTTTTAGGTCCTAGATTTGAGTCCAGACATTGGCTTGAGGTGGATGAAGGGCTGGGAGACAGTTACAGCCTGTTATGTAATGCAGTAATACACAATTGATTTTGTTAGTGCACATGTAGTAATTTGTGCCTCTAAAACTTTGAACTCATTTAGGTTCAGTACTAACGCTGAAACAGAAAATGATTATAATATGGTAGATTAATGTTTTAATTCGCTGCTTTACCAGGCTACGCCAGATATGGCTGTCACTCTTCTTGAACTTGCAAGGATCTTTGCTACTAAAGTTCCAGGGAAGATTGATGCTGATGTTTTACAACTTCTTTGGAAAGTAAGTTTCCTTTAAATCTTCTTTGATAATAGATTTTATACCTGTTGCTTTATCTGCCTTAACCTTTTGTAGAGCAAGTTACTTTTGTTACCCCTAGAGCATAACCTGAATATGATATTCATCTCTAATCGTTTAAAATGACACATTTTTTGTGCTCAAACCTTTAATTTTTATTGAAAAAAAATTCTTTCTTTAATCTAATAGTTGCATAAGCTGTAAGCTCACTGATTGGTAACACCTGTTGCTTAGCTGTAACTTCTAGCTGGCATGAAAGAGTTACTGCTTAGGTTAATGGTAGGACGTCTTTTATAAAAATCACCAGTTTGAGGACATAACTGTGACGTTTGACATTGTTGGGACAAAAGGAATATTTGAGCCAAACTTTACGAACAATGCAATGAAATTCATTCTATTTGCACATATTATTTGAATGCCTGCTTGTAGTTGTATCCTCTTCTTTTAAGTTCAAGTTTGTTATCTTTCATTTATTTGCTTGTATTCTTGTAGGCTTGTAGGTAACTTTAATGTTGGATGGAAGTTTCAAGCATCTGGATTGATATAAATCAATGTTCAACCACTTTACCTATTCATTGTTAAATTATTATATAATGGCGGGGGGGGGAGATGAAACATGGAGTTGGCAATGGAGTAAGGTGGGGGCGCGAATTACCCGAGGACCCTTTGCCTTGCCTATGCCTCCATGGATTTTTAGAACAACCATTTCCTTCCCGCCCTGCCAAAAATGCCTTTTTGTTCCCCATATAAGTGGTCTTAATAAATTTTTTTAAAGCACTTAATTTTTTTTTTGGTGTGTATCATGCTTATCAGTTTACACAATAATATATAATTACCATAATTTTGTATTCGAGTAAAAGTGTCTATCAAAAATTTGAAATACCAAATTTAGTTTAAGTTTGAAAAGATATACATACCACCCATTTGGGGCGGAAGGGTGTGAGATCCAGGAGATGGATTGGGTTTTGTCACCCCTAAATGTATTGATTGATTAAATTATTGTTGTGTTGTTAGACTTGTCTTGTTGGAGCTGGTCCTGATGGAAAACACACAGCGTTGGAAGCAGTCACTATTGTTCTTGATCTTCCACCACCACAGCCTGGATCAATGTCAGGATTTACGTCAGTAGACCGAGTATCTGCATCTGATCCAAAGTCAGCTCTGGCATTACAGAGATTAGTCCAAGCAGCTGTAAGGATCCTTTTTATTCAATTTAATTAAGCTTGAATTTTGAGTAATTGCCATTCTAAAATGAGCAGCTGTCAGGTATGGTTCTTGGGGGAAAATGCTAATTATGCTGCTTCAGAGTATGCTTGGGAATCAGCAACGCCTCCTGGTACTGCATTAATGATGTTAGATGCAGATAAAATGGTTGCTGCTGCCAGCTCCCGTAATCCCACTCTAGCTGGTGCATTGACTCGACTCCAGAGGTGTGCTTTCAGTGGTAGCTGGGAGGTATGTGTTTCAGTTGTAGTGTTTCTTCTGTGGTTGCATCCTTATTTCCTGTATGTTAGGATTGCTTTGGGAGCGAGATAACCATATTATGCTCATAACAATTTTAGGCTTGGCTTATAATGGGAACTAAGAGGAGAAGGGCATTAATGGATATCAAAGAAGAGGAAAAGAGTGCAAAGGTCTCTTGTTTGGATTTACTAAAAAACAAAGAGGAAAAGGAAAGGGGTGGTTATCTTACTGGCCTCTTTATTTTAAAGAATTTGAAGGGAAAGAAATGGTAACTTTTTATGTTTCTTGAAATATTAAAATAAGGGAATTTTTATCATATATTAAAATATTTTTGATGAATTGAGGCTTAAAAAGTAAAAAAAAGAAAATTTGGAGTGTTCTTTTCTTTTAAATTGTTTTTCTTGGCAAGGAATGGATACTTCTTCCCCTTCTTTTGCTTCCCTTTTCTTCCTTTCGCTTTCCCTCTTTCTCTATCCAAACAAAGCCTAGGGTTTTCTATGTTGTTGCACATCACACTACAGTTCCTGGGTAGTATGGGTATAATATAGGCTTATGATTTACTACTGTCTACTGAACCAAACAATGGTTATAGTTCTTTAGCATTCCTAATCCTTAAACAAATAGACTCCTATTACATTAGAAGTTCAACAAATATGTGGTCTGAAGTAGAAAAGTAACAAACTTGTAGGAAAACCTAATAGGAGGAGGGAACCCAAACTAAGTTCCTAAAATGCAATATAAAGTTAAAATGCCAAACATAAACTTAAACCTATAAAATTTACAATTAAACCCTAACACAATAAAAATTTAATTGTATTAATCCTCAATTAGTTTTTTTTGCCATGAATCAAGGATGATAGTTGTCATACAACTATCTAACCATTTTTCTTGGTTATGTTAGATGCATAACATGTTATCTCGTTTTTTCTTAATTTTTAACCGTCCTAAAGCTGTGGTTTGTGATACTTTTATTAGATTTGCCTGGAGCTGAACAATGGCAGTCTGACTTCGAACCTGCCTACCTAATCATTTTTCTTGGTTTTGTTTGATGCATAAACATGTCATCTTGTCTTTTCTTAAATTTTAACCATCCTAAAGCTGTGCCTTGTGATACTTTTATTGGATTTACCCTGGGCTGAAAAATTTCAGACTGACTTCCAAGGTCTAACCTGCCTATCTACCAAATATTCAAAATAACCGTGTCTTGAGTTTGATGCAAATTATTGTAGGAGAAGTGAACGACCATAACAAAAGTAATTTGAAACCAAAAGGGAAAAAAACATTTAATAATCTGATGCTGAAGTGAGGCAAACCCAATGACCTGAACCTGGGAGACTTTAGCATGAAATGGAATGAAGTGAGATTGTATGTGAAACACAAAATAATATGAATGTAAATGATAGAAATCAAGAGAAAGTAGGTAAGAATGTTTTTATTTCACTGTACTTGAATATCAGCCTACTCTAGGGTATTTATACAAGAGTTTAGGTTGATTGTAGTTGACCAGAATTT
>JAQSVH010000010.1:49502-76394 GCA_029448705.1 Adansonia digitata
ATAATCATAAAAAATAACTAGAAAAGATTAAAATAGAAAAATAATTTATATAAAATTTAGCACTTATCAGTACATATGTGGCCAAAAATATCAACCTATCACCAATGCCATCGTTTTGCCTCCGCCAAAATCCTCCTGGACCATTCCCATGAGTCTCTCTTATGATCTGTTCATGAAAAGACCCCTCCAGAATGCTTAATTGGTTCCCTTTGAAGAGATAGTCATCATGCAATCTGTATGGAAACTTCTTGACAGCTTCTGGTCCTTGTAAATCCTTTACAACTTGACTAAAATTGCTCTGGTACCAGTTTGATGTAGGGTAGGAACGAAAGAGATTGCGGAGAATAGGGAGAACAGAACAAATAATTGAAGTAGGATACGGTAGATAGATTAGGGTTCTAAAAGAAATCTTTGATTGAATATCAAAACAGAAAAGAATACATCAATTGCTAACCCTTATTGGGCTATTTATACTAGATACTAAGTCTACTCACACTAGATTTGTTATTTCTACTAGGTGTACTCTTAGAAATCTCGTACTTGTTACTTATCTTAAAAGCATAAGACTTATCCTCAAGTGATAATTACATTTCTTAAAAGCCTAAGACATATCCTAAAGTGATAATTACATAGCATAAACTTTAACCTAAAGAGTAATCTAAAAGAAACAGAACTGTTAAAACTTTCTGCATCAAGAATGCAAATAGCAAGCCTTGAGAAACTGATCTTACCTTCATGAAACCCATCATGTTGCTTTCTTTGAGTTTTATATATGTGCTATAATGTTTGGAGGATTTTTTTTTTCCTTTTTATTGTTGTTGTTTGCCTTAAGCTTAGTAGGCAATAAACTGTTGGTGAAGGCCTGTAAAGAATTAATGAACCTCATTATGTTATCTCTAGGTTGCTTCCTGTTGAATTGGTTACTGTGATCACTTATTTCTAGTGGAAAGCTGTAACTTTGAGTTTGTTGATGTTTAGAAGCGAACTGCTCTAGACTCCTAACTTAGTTGGACTTGGGGCCTGAGTGTTAGATACGAGTATGTGTCCGAGATGGTTATCCCAATTTTTTTAAGCTTTTCCATATATTTGGAGAAGCATACCTTCATACTAATGTCCAAATATGTGTCAGACACGGGTTTTGGGTATAGGTGCTTTTAGGGAAAATGAAGAGTTAGAGTTACATAGATAGAGCCTATAGGAAACAATCATTTTCATTTTATTGGAGAATTTGTAGCGGAAAATAATAGTTCTTTGATGTGTGGTAGAAAAACTACTTGATTAAGTCTGTTCCATTTAATATTTGAGCAAATGATATGTTCTTGAAGCGCATAAATACTTGCACAAACATTTATTGTAAATAATTATTTTTAGAAGCTTGTTGATTGACATGAGCATTAAATTTTTAGATTGATGTGATCCTTGAATATGTTCTCTGGGTTTCTTGGCAATGGCCTATGGGTGCTATATTATCGTCAAAATTTATTTCTTGTCAGGTACTAGTGTGATGTTGCTCTAATTTCCAAGTTTCTGTATTCTGTTTAATTTGTATGGACATCTTAGGTTCGCATTGTTGCTGCCCAAGCTCTTACCACTGTAGCAATCCGGTCTGGTGAGCCATTTAGGCTACAGATCTATGAATTTTTACATGCCTTAGCACAGGGTGGTGTGCAGTCTCAGTTATCGGAAATGCATCTCAGTAATGGAGAAGATCAAGGAGCCAGTGGTACTGGGCTTGGAGTTCTAATAACTCCTATGATCAAAGTTCTGGATGAAATGTATAGTGCACAAGATGACCTAATCAAGTATGAGCCTCAAACTTTACTACTTCACTGCAACTTTCTTTTCCTTTTATAATGACGAATGGGTTCCTGCTATCCATAATCAGGGAAATACGTGACCATGATAATGCAAATAAGGAATGGAAAGATGAAGAGCTTAAGAAATTGTACGAAACCCATGAGAGGTTGCTGGATCTTGTTTCACTTTTTTGTTATGTGCCACGAGCAAAGTATCTCCCTTTGGGGCCAATAAGGTAAAGCTTATTACATTTATTTGTAGGGGGAAAGGGGGAAAAAGACCTAATCTCTCTTGCCTCAACAACATGAAATGCGTTGCATGTTCTTCTGGTTGCATTTTTCTGGTGTTTCATTCTATTTTTCAAGTTTTTCTCACGGTCTTTTTTTTCCCCCTCTCATATCTTGTGAAGTGCAAAACTTATCGACATATTTCGCACACAGCATAATATTAGTGCATCAACTGGTTTGAGTGATCCAGCTGTTGCCACCGGAATTTCTGATCTTGTTTATGAATCTAAACCGGCCACTGCTGAATCTGATACGCTCGATGATGATCTAGTAAATGCTTGGGCAATCAACCTTGGTGATGTCCCCGCAATGAACAGGGTAAGAAATTACATTTTAGTTGATTTCGATTCTAAAAATGCTTCTGTTTAAGAAGTACGGTTCTGGCATCAAATACCTAGTCTCTGCATGTGTTGTTGGGGGGGTGGGGATACAATAGTTGGGTCAGATCCATGAGAATAAAAATATTAAAGGATGGAAATTATATCTAGACCTAGCAATTCGTGTGTTCGTATCATATTCTTGTATTTGTTGTGTCATAGTTGTGTTTAAGGTATTTTGTATTTATATAAATTTGGATACATTAATAATTTGAATTATAAGAGTCTTAAAACATATATTCATGTCATGTCGTGTTTTTATCTCTGTTACGTGGACTCGGTACCTTGGGGTGCTATACCCGTGTCGAGACAACACATCATGGGTTCCGGCACAAAATATGTGTCAGACTTGCCTTTGTGCTTTCGGACTTGCCTTTTGAGCTATGAGATGGTGGCTAATGGAGTCGGAGTGGCAGTTCACAGAGTTGTTGCGGTGAACTTTGATTTTAGATCTAGAGCTTTTGGAGGCTTTTTTTACAAATCCAGTCTAAGAAACAGGAAGAGGAGAAAAAGGAGAATCTATGGGTGAGATGATGAAGATCCGACTATGGTCAGCGGTTCATAGCATGATTAGAGTTTTCTTTAGAGACAGCTGAAGAAGAAAAGAAAGGAAGAAGAAAAAAAAATAAAATAGTGGGTTGGGCAGGAGAGGAAACTAAAGGAAGAAGAAAGAAAGAAATGAGTGGGCCCGGCAGGAGAATAGAAAAAGAAATGAGTCGGCCCAGCAGGAGAAGAAAAGAAAGATAGAAGAAAAAAGTTCTAGTCTGGCCCAAATTAAAGAAAAAGTCTTGGCCTTCTTCATCTTTTGGGCTTGTATTTAATCATATAAATTTGTTATACAAAATTTTAAAATTTAAGATTATTAAAATAAAAATAATTAATATTTAAAGTTAAAATTAATTATAAAATCATTGAATCTAACTATTTGAAAAAAATATTAGTAGTTTATGAAAAAGAAAATCAATAAAAAATTTATTTTCATAAGATATTATACTAATATTCTTTTTGGACTTTTAAATAACGTATCTCCGTATCCGTGTCCTCTTTCTAGACACTTTTTAGCTGACTCCTTGTGTCCAAAATTTTAAATAAATGACGAGTAACCCTTGGATACATACCCGCATCAGACACTTGAACCCAAGTCCATGTAACTTAGGTTTTTATTGCTTTATACGTGTTATTTTTGTGTAATTGTGTCTAAATTGCCAAGTCTAATTATATCCAATATGATTGTACTCTATTGTACAAACTGATGACTAGCATCTTGAGGAATCCACTTCGCAGTAATCAAACACTAAGAAACTGCTTTGGAATTTATTTTCATCTGAATGACCTCTGACAACTCTTGTTTCTCCTTGACAAGTTATTTTTCCTATGGACTCTGTACAAGAGCTGAGAATTGAAGTTGGTATCAGTTCATGTAATCCAGTGTTATGAGCAGCTAAGAATGAGAGTATCTGTGGTTTTCAGTGAGCTTGAAAAACTTGATACACTCATTAGCTCTTATTTTTATCCTTGAAAGGATACATTCATTTATTTTATACTAGAACTTGATAAATATAAGTAATCAAGTCTTATTACTGATGCTCCTATCTTTGCTGTAAAGATCCTTTTAAGTACCCAATAACCATCTCCACCGATATATATGATAAGGCAAATTGGGGTAAGTATTGTCTCCCTGTCTGTGAATTTACGGTCTAGGCTGTTTCCAAATTCCAAGTCCCAACCTATTGGAAAATTGGGTGTGCCGAACGGACTTCTTTGAAGGTACTCGATGTAGTTTAGAAATAGAAGAGATAAATGAAATATAAATGTGGCGGAAATTGATGTAGAATTGAAGTTGAAGGAGGAATATTGGTGTCGTAGAATCACCGAATGATAAAACAAAATGAGTACTTAAATTGGGTTTTAATGACTATATGCTAGGACTGCAATAACTTTTTTGTTTTAGCCCTTGATTACAAATAATCATCATCTAGCTTTACTTATCCAAACTCATTGATAGGTTACCTAGTTATCCAACACTTAATTAAAAGGGTAAATAACACTTGTTCCCCTTCTGGTTTGAAGTTTTCCCACTTAACGGCTGTCATTTTTTCACATGAACTTCCCACCTAAGGCTGTGAGGATTTTTTTTTCCCTCCCACATATGGCATCCTTGGTGGTGTGTTGTTAATTTCACCCCAAAAAGTTATAAAACTACCCTTAAGGTTGAACGAAAAATATACATTTTGAAAGTGTTAGTACCTCTGTAATCTTATTTGATGAAATTAGTGGCATTGCCACCTTTGCAATCAAAACTGAGCCAAAGGGTCCTACTGTCAAGAATAAGAAAAAAAAATAAAAAAAAGGCTGTTACATGGGAAAACTTGAAACTGCACTGGTGTGTAAGTGCATGTAAGTTATCCTAATTCAAGTTTAAAACATAAGCACTTTCTATAGGCTATAAAATAACAAAGATAAGTTTTAGATGATTGTGCCTAGCTATTTTAATTGATCTTTTGGTAGAGAGCATACTCGGTGTTGTACATTAAACACATTCTTGCTTGTGAGCTGTTTGATAAGTTGGAAGACATTTTCTAAATGGTTA
Source organism: Adansonia digitata (assembly GCA_029448705.1). Classification (NCBI taxonomy): domain Eukaryota; kingdom Viridiplantae; phylum Streptophyta; class Magnoliopsida; order Malvales; family Malvaceae; genus Adansonia; species Adansonia digitata. Next base: position 54,554 of record JAQSVH010000010.1, read on the forward strand.
TGGAAATGACTTCCATAATTATAGAGATGCATTAACTTCCCAAACATTATAGAAGGCTATTAGCTTTTACGGAGCAGCCTCCAAGCTCTTTCATACTTTAAATGGCTCCACCCATGCTTTTTGTTGTTTTTGACCTTACCATTAGAGCTTGTAGACTTTTTTTTTTATTTTTGATTATTTAATTACCAGCAGAAGGTATGGTATGTTTAGCATTTATTATGTTTATATTTTTTGTTTTATAAAACACACACTAAACTGTCTTATATGGGTCTGAGGATGACATCTAGCTCCAAAAGGTTGTTCTTGTATCATAATGTTTGCATTGAGAGAATAGTGCTGAGTTTCTGTTATACAATAATATGAAAAGATGAGGCCTAATTCGTTGGTTGCAAGATCACACTTATGCACCTTACCCTTTTTCCTTTTTTAATTTGTGACTACTAATGTTCCAAGTAAGGTTCATTTCATCTCTACTTACTGCTAGGTCAATGAATTTCTTGCTGGTGCTGGAACTGATGCTCCAGATGTTGATGAGAACATCGTCTCCAGACCTTCTGTTAGTTATGATGATATGTGGGCCAAGACACTTTTGGAGAGCACAGAAATGGAGGTATGGATTCTTCCAAATCCCTCAAAGTTGGTCAGTGTAGACTGATAGAGTGGCAAAATCTGACAGGACTCAACAACCTGCTTGAAACCAAACTCTGTCTGACTTGGATTGACTGAAAACGTGAAAGAACCGTGAACCCGAAAAAACCTAAACAAGAGATGACTCAAACCTGAAAAAGGCCACATCAACACAACTTGAACTTGTAATGACCCAAAACTAGATCTAACCAACTTGAAACCCTTAAAACTTGAATGCTTCATTAATCACTAGTGCCCAGATGGTCAAATGTTAAAACCGATCGTCATATTAATTAATTTTAAATTACCATAATTTTTATTTCTTATTGATGCTAATTTTTACTAATATGCAAATTAATGGATCAATATTTATTAAGTTATTCTTCAACCCAAGAATTTTTTACCCTTCATTAATTCTAAATTTTTCAACATTGTAAAATGTTAAAATTCGAACGATATTATCAATTAGTTACAAATATAATAATGTTGAATTTGTTATAATTTCTTAGCATTAAGGCCCTGTCAATAAATTTACTCATTGAATGGTATTCTTCTTAATTTAGTATTTTCTTTATGAACAGTAACGTGTACTCCTTTTAACAATCTCCACTATTCAATGCTCCGATGCAAAATTTACCTTTATTCCTATATCTATTGTTAATGCTTACAATTTATTTCCAGACACACAAAAAAAAAAAAAAAGCTATAAGAAATTCTAAAAAAATTGAAATACTATTAAAAAATTATGAATAAAAATATAGAAATAAAAAGCAAACTAAAATAATAATATTAGTGTGTAGACAAAACCATGGTATCTTTATATTTATAAAAATATTTATCTATATTTTTTAAATTTCAATTTTGTTCTATTACATTTTTGTCTTAAATTTTTTTATATAGTCAATGATATATATTTGACATTGATTATGAAAAAATTGATTATTAATGCATTGAAATTTATAGAAATGGCTATAGCTTATATGAATCTCAAACATAACCTGCTTAACATACGCACCTTGACGGCTTGAACCCGAGCTGATCTGAGTATGGCATGCCCTAAACCCAAAAATATGCAAATCAGTAGTGAAACCAAATGGGTCTGAGCTTGAATTGATTGGACCTGAGGTGACCTGCACCTGAAGTGAACCTGATGAAGACAGCTTGACCTGAACCCACCTGATTGCCACCTCCATGTATTGAGTTGGAGTATGAACTATTTGAATTTTGTAGCTATTTGATATATTGACTCTTTCAATGGTATTTCTTGAATTGTAGGAAGATGATGTCAGGTCATCAGGGTCATCGTCTCCAGAGTCAACGGGATCAGTTGAAACTTCCATATCATCTCACTTTGGTGGAATGAGCTATCCTTCATTGTTCAGTTCACGACCGACAACTTATGGGGCTTCACAACCCCCAGTATGTATAATGCAATCAATATTCTATATTATGTTAATAATATTTGGCTTTTCAATTTAGGTTAATGGTTTTCTTTTATAAGATAATTCATTGATTCGTCTGACATACTTAGATAAGAAATATTCATTCATTCATACTGTTTTCTCAGAAGGGATGGATTAACTACTAACTTTAAGCAGCATTCTGCCTGTTTATTTATTTTTTCATGGGTTGATTAAGAAGTACTATCTTATGATTATAAACTGATGCTTCCCTCTGCTATGGACATGCCTTTAGTTTGCCTTTAAAATAATTGTTTTATTTGAAAAAAAAAAAAAAAGCTTATGTTCAACTCAATATAAATAGGCCAAAAGTAAATTGTGCATTTATTTGTTTTGCATTGGCTTTCAATGAGACTTTTTTCTTTTCCAGCTATGTAGTCATTCTTAGGATAGGTTACTCAGGTGATTTTGTTGTCTTAATATAAAAGCCAAGTGTTGCATAATCAAATTGCTAGATTTTATGATGTAAATACCATGGAGGGCTAATGCATGCTTTTGCTGTTAGTTATTCATTAATGGCGTTATGGTACAGTGGCTAGCATTTTGCGCACTTGAAAATTAAGCATCTGCTTTAAAAATCTCAAGGGCTTCCTTCCCTGTGAAAGATCCTATCTTTTGGTGGTAGTCCTCTACTTAATTCTAGTGAGTCGCTGCTTTATATAGGGTGTATTGTTAACAAGTAAAAGATTTTTTTAAGCAGTGATATACATGTTCCTTGAACACGGTAATTGTTAACAAAGTGAACAAAATGTTAACTGTTGTTTGTGGTTAATCTTATTTTCTTCTATTTATTTTTTCTCATTTTGGTCTGGTTCAACTTTCTCTAGCAGGAGAGATCAGGTGGAAGCAGATTTAACAATCCTTCATTAATGTATGAGGGTTATGGTTCTCCAGTAAGTGTTCCTTTCCCTTAAGCAATCTATTCTTGTATCTGCAGATTTATGTTTCAGTTCTGATCCATCAGACATTCTCAGATTAGAGAAGAACCTCCACCATATACATCACCTGAACGGTACGAGTCATTTGAGAACCCTTTAGCTGGCCGTGGGTCCCAGAGTTTTGAATCCCAGGATGATGATCATGTGTCTTCTGGAAATCCACAATTTGGGACCGCATTGTATGATTTCAGTGCAGGTGGAGATGATGAGGTAAGTTGACTCTATGCTAGGGAGGATTATCTTTGAAATTTGAACGGACCTTTCTTTTTTTGGTGGAATTGCTTGCCATTGTTTCAGCATGAAAGCTACTCGTGATTTTTGCATATCATAAGAAAGTTGCATGTTAAGATTTTTCTATATATATATATATATATATATTTGACAGTATTAGGCGTTTTAGCCAATTAGGTTTCTTGCCTATGATTATCTGATTATTAATCTTGCTGCTATAAGTCAATTGTATCTATATATTGGTTTGTGTGTCTGCCTGCCTATGCATGGATGATTAATCAATTCCTTGATTGCAGTTGAGCTTAACAACTGGAGAAGAGGTTGAGATTGAGTATGAAGTTGATGGTTGGTTTTATGTAAGTGCAGTTAGGGCCATGGTTATAATATTATTAGATATCTAATATCTATTATTAGTTTGTTATATTTGGACTACATTCTTACCAATCAGAAATATTGTTATCTGCTGGTGGTAAAGCCAAGCCCCCTATGGAGCAGACTATTATGCACGCTGCCTGAGAATTATGGAGTATTAGTATGTCTAATTTACGTACTAATACTTGTTGCAGGTGAAGAAAAAACGGCCTGGAAGGGATGGTAAAATGGCTGGGTTGGTCCCTGTTCTTTATGTCAGTCAAAATTAAGTAGGGGAAGCGTCTTCTTTTGGGTCAGATAATTCTTCTGTTTCATAAATCAGGGCTCCTTCATTTGTGAAAGTTTATGTTTTATCAGATTTTTCCCTGTATTCCGGTGTTTTCAAGCATTAAAGGAACTCGACAGAAAAACCGGCGGTGTATTGATCTTTTATTTGTTTTATTGCCTTGCATAATGTATTTTTGGTTTCTCGAAATGTGGAAGTATTTAGTTTCGATGATTTTTCTTGTGTTTTCTGGAGAGAGATAGGATGCGAATTTGAATTTGGAATTTTAATTTCAGTATAAATTATGTTCAAAGGGATTGAATTTTAATTTTAGTATAAATTATGTTATAGAAAAGTGAAAACATGAATTTAATGCTCATTTTGAAATGCAGTGGATATTTTGTTGGATTTGCGTGAGATCTATTAAAAAATGACTAGCATCGGCTATGAAAACAAGGCTTATCTCATGATAATTATGAAATAGTTAATGCTTTCGTCTTAAATATTTGAGATTTGGTATTTTATGCATAATCTAAACAGTATTCTAAGTATGATAATTTTTCCTAATGTAAATAGTTGGATGATGTGGATTTAAAATATAAATCATGGCTTTCCTTAAATTTTTGAAAAATTCCAAAAGTATGCATTGGACCATTGAATAATCCCTCAATGGGCCAATGACAATAAACAATTTGAAGAAAAGAAATGTAATAAAGAAATTATTAGAATGAAAGTTGTGGAGACATTTTTGCCTTAATCGAAAATCTTACCTCTTTTTTCTTTTCATTTCTCGACTTCTCCCTAAATTATCTATATTCTGATATTGTATGTATCTTTGCTCAGAAGTTTTGTTTGATTCAATGATTCTTGTCGCCAATCCTTGTTTGCTCCATTTAATATCAAGAATAATTTCTTTGCGTTACTTTCAAGTTTTCTCTGAAATGTTAAAATGTTGATGTTTTTCGGAGATTGCTTGATTAAACCATATAAATAGCAACCAATTGCAGTATTTCTGATCAATTTAGTTTAGATGTGGCTCAATACGACCGATTGATGCAATGGGTCAATCCTGTTCATATCTATTGCGAGAACTTAGATAGGATCGGTATTTTTTTTTTTAAAGGATCGATCATTTAGACATATCGTCATATACATACTGCATAATAAGTATATGAACATATAAATTAACAATATGTTAATTATAGCCAAACCCTCACCATTAAACCTCCATTTAATCATTTGTACCATTTAAAACCATTTCAAGCTAACATACTTTATCAAAATTATTTAACAATATAATGCCTTAGCTATATGTACATATAGCACAACAATATTTACTATCACAACAATTTTGCTCTCCTGATTTATTTTGGCACACGTTGAACATGTGATGTGAGAGAAAGCATTGCTATTACAAATGGTCGTGCTAAGGATTGCTATCATTTTTTTTGCAAGGTGGGATTAGTCATCAATTAAAATCGATCTTTCGTAAAAGATTTTAAAATTTTGATTAAAATTAAAAAAAAAAAATTAAGGTCTGCTTTTAAGATCAAAGAAAAAGTGTGAATTCAAAAGTCAATTATGTGTGGGGAAGGTATTAGTAAACCTACAGTGCTAGTAAATCAATTCCTCTTAATCATGTGTTATTTTAAATCCTGATAACAGTTAACCTGGACTACGATATTAAAAATATTTCCTTTTTTAAAATAAAAACACATTGTTTAAAAGTGAATTAGAGTATGTTATTACAAAATTTTTCATATTCCCCAATAACCTAACGAAAACTAGAATTATTATTTTATATTTTAAAACCTCCATTTCATTCCCCTTCTTTAGAAAGATGTTCCAAGGTTAATTATAATTGATGAAGTTTTCTGTGGGCAATCTAGCGTAAAGTTGTTAGTATGAACCATGCAAGCTAATCGTTATGCTTGTAAGGCATTAACATTTAGTGATTTCATATAATCAAACATTATATTTATTTAATGTTATGAAGGTATTTCTTTATCCATAATATTTAATTGTAAAATTGTTATAAATATCTTATGTAGATAAAGCCCATGAAACATATCGACCTTACAAGGGAATTTTAAAGAGTTACAATTATGAGATCCCTATGCATCACAATCATTTTTCTAAAAACATTCATGGCCATTGTATTGTCACGGCAGGACATTAACAATGCACAAAGACCGGCATATGTATGCACATGATGCATACAACTAATCTCATAAGTTGAAGTATAGAGATACTTATGGACATTATATGAGTGCTTGTTATGGTAACAAGTTCACTAAAGATGACCCGCTTTGAGATTTTCACTTGGTATTTCACTCAAGTATCTATGAAATACTCTCATGTGTTAGTACTGTAGGTGATCTTTATACGTGTGACACCGGCTCATCTCATGCAAGGAGTGTCATGCTTTGATTCCATCACAAACGGGCCCACAATAGGTTAATGGTTATGGTAGGATGGTTTTGGGCATGACATGAATCATATGGTAGATAAATGAGTGGTCTAGAGAGGATTAATCACCCCAAGTGATATGACGGGACGTATCTCACATGTACCTTGGCCAAGGCAATATTAATTAGGAGTAAACACATGGAGGTTGCACACTAATTGGAATGCGCTAAAAGTAGACACTGAACCATGTTCTTGCTAATTTTAGGATATATGATGAAAGGATATTTATTACACTAAGATATTGAACACTTGTCAAAACCATATTGAAACTCCCTACATGTTCAGTGGCCACGATGTATTACTAGATGCTAATCTTAGCCTATATATATAAAATATTCTTAGTTGGGCTATTTTATATTTATCGCCAATATGATGGGGCCTAATGGGTCACACACATAAGGGTAATTAGTAGAAATTACATTGAAATTGGGTTATATGTCTAATACAAGTAATGGTTACTTAGGCCCAATTTGAATAAGTTCAAAATTGTAATTTTTCAAAAATTAAAATTTTAAATCCTAGGTGATATTAACCCTTGTTTACCATTTCTTATAGTGGAATGGAGGCTTTGAAATTTGGCCCAAAGACCTTTGAAAACTTGGATTACAATTTCCTTAGAATCTTTAAGGAGTTGGCGTTATCTTAGTATTTTTTGAGAAGTTTTATTTTCATCATCTTGTTTTCTTTCTTGAATCAAGGTCTTCTAAGTGCAAGGGAAGATTTATTGAAATCTAAGCTACTAGCATGACTCCCGACAACAAAGTTTGTTCCATGTTAAAGGTGTTCTACGTCACCCGTGCGGATAACCATTAAAGGCTGGACGCTTGGACAACTTTGGTTTATGATAATGGGTCTGATGTTTTTGATAATTGGGTCACGGAATAGCTGAAAGACTTTTCAAGATTAAGGTATGTTTGAATCCTGAATAGTTCTTTAGGTTTCTTGATCTAAAAAGATTAATCAAGATCTTGCGAAAAGATCCTATTTAAAGAGTCTCGGATTATCTTTATTGTTATGTATCCGCTATCATTTTTATAAGATATTTTATATATTTTGTTATTTGATTACTTGATGCCTTAGACTTCCTACAAAAACTCATGATCTTAATTTAGGATGTTATCTTTTTTTAAAAAAAAAAATTGAAAACTAAAGTAGATTTTTTACATGCATTTAATGAAGGATCTAATCCTAGGCATCTAATGTTCACTATTCAGATTTGGTGAGTCAATTTAACAGCAAAAATTTTACTAAAATTGGAAACTTAAAATAATGCAGTGAACTTTTTGAACAGAATCAATGGAAAAGCTTTGGTCAATCACCTCATTACAAGAAAAAAATAAATTTGATTTCATACCTTAATCTAAAAAAGGTCATTCTTATCAAATTAGAACAACTCTGTTTTGATGTTGTACACCGAGCCTAGTTATTGCAAACCAAAGCTATCCAAACGTCTAGCCTCCCATGGTGATCCATATAGGTGACTTGAAAATCTTTCGGAAGGGAAAGACTTTTCTATGCCAAGATCCATGCTAGTAGATTAGGATTCAAAAACTTTTCCCAAGCAATCTCTCTATGCAACAAAATTATAAAGATCGAGGAAGAAACGATTCTTTCACGAAATCTAAAAACAATGTGGCGCTAATCATAAGGTTACCATAAATCACCTTAGGGAATGTGAATCGGTGTCTTAGGGTTTTCTAATGCGTTAGGGATGGCACAAACTAGGGTTTAAATGCCTAGGGTTAAGGTGTTTTCAAGTTTGTGCTTAGTTGCACTTTGGTCCTTCATTTTTTAACAATTCAAAAAACTCCAAAGTAACTTTTGCCTTTTATGCAATTCAATCCTTGTCTCATTTTAATTTCATAAAGTCACCCTTATTTGTGTGACCCATTAGGCCTCCATCATAAAAACAATAAATATAAATTTACTTGGTTAAGAAAGATTTATGTTTGCAAACCAAGATTTGTATCCAGCGATGCATCATGGCCATTCGATATATAGGGAAAGTAAAATTAGTTTAGACAATCCTTTTAGTGTATAGTATCTTAGTGTAATTTAATCCTTTCATCATATATCTCGAAACAGGAAAAAGTTTGGTGTAGTGGCTTCTACTTTTGACCTATTTCATATTAGTATGCAACCCTTACGTAATAACTTTACAATTGATATTACTTTGGCCAAGGTTTTTGAGTTAACATGGGCCAAGAATAATTAGGATATCTCCCCTTATATCACTTGGGGTGATGAATCCTTTTTAGATCACCCATTCACCTTTAATATGCTTCATTTGGAATTCATTTAGATCACTTGGGGTCATATTTAAAACCATCTTTATTCGGAATTCATCTATTGTGAACTTGTTCTTGGTGATCTCTAAGTATGATAATTCACGTACATGGCGATTTGGTGTCCCAAATCTAAGGACCACTTACACTACTAACACATGAGAGTATTTCCATAGACAGTTGAGTGAAATACTCATAAAGGGTCATGTTTAGTGAACTTGTTCTCATAGCAAGCACCCATGTGATGTCCCCAAGTATTTCTATACTTCAACTTATGAGACTAGTTGCATGTATCTTATGCATAAAGGCTTACATATGGTAGTCTTTGTGCATTATCAATGCCTTGTCTTAATAATATGATGATTAGGAACATTTTTCGAAACACAACTTTGATGCATAGGGACCTTATAATCATAACTCTTTACAATTCCTTTACAAAGCCAATGTGTTTCATAGGATATATCTACATAAGATTTCAATAACTAATAATGGATTAATTTTATGGATAATGAAATACCTCGCATTATATTAATTAAATATAATGTACATTAAACAAAATAACCAAATGCTAGTGTATTACAAGTTCAACTAATTGGCTTGTAAGGCTTACGCTAACAATTAGTCGCTAATCATGAATATGCAAAGTTATAATGCAACAAGCATGCTAAACATAATTTGTAAAAGTAAAATGAATGTAAACTCATATAAAGGCATGCTAAACATAAATTATGAATTTACTTAAGTTGCAAGGGTCTAGATACCATGGAAACTCATATTGAGCTACCATTTGTCAACATTTTGTGAACTTGTCTCGAGACAAAGAACAAAACATCTGAATACCATAGGAAATGGTATCAAATATCCTAGATTAGCCATGACATTGTAAATCAAAACTCTTTTTATAAACAAGGTTGAAAAGTTTTTGAAAATAACACAAAAATAATTGAAATTGATCTTGCTGAAAAGCCTAAAACTGAAACTATTTTGCTCTAGAGCTCTAATATTGAAATTGTATTCATTTTCAAGGTTAAAATCAAAACTGTTTTCATTTTCAAGTTTAAAACTGAAACCATTTGGATTTAAAAGCTTGAAACCAAAAATATTTTTGTTAAAGCTGAAATTGTTTTCATTTCCATGCTTGAAGTCTAAACTATTTTTGTTAAAAAAAAATTGTTTTGATTTTCAAAATCAAAACTGTTTTCATTTCCAAGCTCAAAACTAAAGATGCTTTGATTTAAAAGCTTGAAACCAAAACTATTTTTGTTAAAGTTGATTTTTTTTTTTCATTTCATGTTCAAAATTGAAAATATTTTTAGTAAAACCAAAATTATTTTGATTTTCAAGCCCAAAACCGTTTTCATTAAAACTAAATTGTTTTCATTTTCAAGCTCAAAACCAAAACATATTTTCATTTAAAAGTATTGTGATGTGCCCCCTATCTAAATTGCTCGTTGTGATACGCAAGACTTAAAAATGTGTAGTGCCTTTGGGATTTCCCTAGATTGGAATTAGGATTAGGCATGATGAGACGAAAGTAAGGGGGAAGACCGTCAAGCGAATCGCTCATCGAACTAGTCTTGGATGGCCACCATGAAGTGGCAGAAGACTTGGAGTCACAACTGATCATTTAAGCTACGCATGATCGGATGCCTATCGAAATACGAGTTATGAAACTCAAAACATCAATTTCAAGGTCTACAAGGTCTAAAGATTTGTCAGTTGGTTTCTTGAATGGGGTACACATGGGAAGGATTAGCAACTCTATGATGCACAAAATCAGTACCTACTAGCCATGTCTTACATCAGTTTTGATTTCCTTATTTTTTTGACTTGTCATTATTTTGATATAATCTTTTTTCAATGCATGAATTTTGAATAAAATGATAAATCTAGGTTTTAACAAAAATTTGAATCTCATATGTACCCCAAAGAGGTGAGGAACATAGAGATTTTTTACTAGAATACTTTCCAGATTTAATTTAGAAAAATAAGATTTTTGTGTCAAGCACTGAGAGATACCAACATGGAACATTGTTTTGCAACATGGCTCTGATATGAAAGCTGACCGACTTGACTTAAAAGGCATGTGTACCTTTTATTCATGTATATATGTATATATCTATCTATATCTATATATCATTATTTTTTATTATAGGGGCTATATTATTATATTTTTTTCTTATTTTTTTGTCTGGGGACTGAGTTGTTGAGATCAATCACTAACTTGACTTAATCTTAAAGAGTCATTACAAAATGACTATTTATTTTGGAGTCACTATCAATCTATTTTGTCTAGATGAGATTGGTTACCTATTGAACTCAGTGTTTTGACAGTTACAAAATCCTTAAAAATAAACTTTGAGGTTTGCAATAATACCAGAGATCATTTGAAAGGGTTTGGAAGTTGGTTAAAATCATGAGTAAGGATTGATCCCTTTCATGACGCCCAGTAATTGGTACCTTATTAACCGTGTATTAATATAAATTTTGTTTTTTATTCAGCTTCAATATTTGGTATTTAATCATAATTTCCTCATTTCAAAATCTTTCTAATCTAAATTTATTCTTCCATTAAGAAAATAGAATTTTTAATATTTTTGAAAAAATCAAAATAGCTTTCATACCTTGATGGAGACCTGGAGGACTATGAAAGATTAAAATTTCTATACCCCTTTAGAGGATCAGAGAAATATGAGAGATTTTATTTTAACAATCAAAATGTCTTACGTATCTTACCAGAGAGCTAGAAGAATACAAAAGTTTTTATTTTTAAAGAATTTGAAAATTCTCAATTTTTATTTTAAAAAGAATATCTTCTTATTAAAATAATATGTAAAACCCTTTTCATATTTTAGGAGAAATTTCACGTACTATTTTAATTTGAAGATATTGCCTTAATTTTCAAAAACTTTGATTTTATTTTTATTAAAATAACAACAATAATAATAAGAACGACAACAAAATAATAATAAGTTATCCAAAGACCAAAACTTGGTTGAAGAGACCAACATATCCCCTAAAGTACATCTTTGACGTAAAAGTATCCTGGTGACCTTAAAGGACTTGATTCTAAGGTAAATTCTTAAAATGTCCTTAAGGCCTACATTTGACTGGGAAGTATCCCAGTAACTCTACAGGAGTTGATGACTTCATAATTGAATGAAGATATTCCTACTATGCACCTTCGATGTGAAAGTATTTCGATGATCAAATAGGACTTGGTTCTAATATAAATTACTAAAATGTCTCTAAGGTCTACTTTCGACGTAAAGGTATTTTGATAATCCTAAAAGACTCAATAACTTCATAAAAAGACAACCTATCCTTGTTATGCACTTTCAACATAGAAGTATCCCTGTGATCATATGGGATTCGGTTGTACGGTAAATCAATAAAGTACCCCTAAGGCATACCTTTGACATATAAGTATCCCAGCAACCCTAAAAGACTCAATAATGATATGAAATGACAATTTCACCCTAAATGGTTAACTTAGATACTAAAGATGACTTAAAATGTAATAAGTTACAATTAAGTCCCTAAACTTTTAAAAATTATTTTTAGCCCTAAAATTGCTAAGATGCTAGAAATATTCCTAAATTGGCCAAAATACCCTAAATGGGTAATTTAATGTGAGGAAAGACCTTGACACTAAAATGTAAGGTTTTCCTAAATGGTCCCTAAACTTTTCTAACTTTTACAAAATAATCCCTATAAGAAACAAAACAAAAATCAAATATCAAGCACATCAAAATCAATATGGAAATCATACTAAAAATTACAAAAAGCATTCGACCAAGTACATTTGGCCTTAGAACAATTTTTTACAATATTTTCAAATAAGCCCTTAAACTTTTTAAAATTACAAAAAAGGTTCCAAAAAGCAAAGGAATGTGTGAAACACATTTAAACATATAAAAAATACATGAAAAACACCCTTAAAGGTCACAAATTCAGCCAAGCTTGGATAGCCGTAGGAAAATTTTTGCAATTTAGTCCCTATGTTTCCATAATTACAAAATAACCAAAAACAAAAATCAAAATACCATAAAACCATTAAGATCAAATTCAACCAACTTGGAATCACTCTTCTAAGGCCTTCAAAGTTTTGGAAAAATTATTTTTTAGCCTCTATAAGTTTCAAATATTACAAAATAATCCAAAACATCAACAAATCGAGTGTAAAAAATTATCAAAAAGCTAGCTAGCATTTATTTCACCAAAAATAATTTTTTCATCACATATTTTCATGAATATCAAAATACATACATGTCATAATTTTACTAAGCATAAACATGCTTAAAATCATGATAAATACTGAAATATCAACATAAATCAATATGAAAATGTTAATAAAATAACACAAATAAAAATATATGAAAATAACATTATTTCTATCAACAAACACTAATAATTTTGATGAAAATCAACATATTACAAATAGAAATTAAATAAAACAACAAAATCAAGAAACTTTGTTCATAGCCATCATACTTGGCCTTTTAACATGGATTGAAATCCATGAGCACAAGCATAATTTTGGTTCAGTAAAAGGAAGAAAATGGATGAAATTAACAAAATTAAAAATTTTCTAGGTATTCTTACCTTAAAATTGTAGAAAAAAATGTAAAAACTTAATTCTTTATAGTATTTTTGCTATTTTTGTTGGAAAACCAGTAAGCCCTCTGTATAAACATCCTTCTTCTTTATATAAGGGGCAAAAGTTGACCAAAAGGGGCTAAAATCCTCCTGGCCGAAAGGCTTATAGGGAATTCTACCAATTTACTTTTTCTATTTAATTTATTAATTTATTTATTAACTAATCTTTTAGATATTTCTAGGTTATATCTAGCTTTTATTTAATTAATTTTATATTACTCAAAAAGCCTAATGTAGGTAACCCTAGGTTTTATGATGATCCTAGAAAATATGAATTTAATAAGGAAAAATTAAATTCCAACCAACTAGTTCATGTAACTAAATGAATAAATTTTACAATTAAAATAAATATAAACAAAATTTTGAAAATGAAAAAAAATTGAGTTATAATATAAAAAATGAATTGGATGGACTAAATTGTAAGAAATTAAAAGTTATGAATTAATAAATTTATTTATGAATTTAAACATGGTAAAAAGATAAATTAAATATCCATATGAAAATTTTGGATTAAGAAAGAATTAATAAACATTTGGAGATAAAGAATATTATTGGGCTTTGTCATAAATTTTAAATAGCCTAATTGGGCCTTACCGAAAAATTAAACGAGCTTGTTGAAATAATAAAAATGTGCTTGTCAGCTTGTAGAGAATAAAATGGGTTGATAGAAAATGAAAAATGAGCTTGGCAAGCTTATTAAGCTTATTGGAAAATTAATGGGCTTATTAGGCCCATTAGGAAAATTAATAGGTTTTAAAGCGCATGAAGCGAAAAAAATACATTTTGTACCATAAAAAATAAAGTTAATAATGTTTTGATATAAAAATACTAAAAGAAAATTTTGATCAATTTTATATACAAAAGAAGGCAATTAAAAATTTCAAACTCATAAAATTTTATGGGAAAAATTCTTTTAGGAGAAAATTGATATTTTGAAAAATGAAAAGCTTATAAAACAATTCAAAATTTCAAAAACTAAATTAATGTGAATTTAATGAAAGTATTTAAAGAATTTTGAAATTTCTAACTTAGGAAAACTCTACCAAAAAATTTATAAGTAGAAAACTTTGTGTTTTGGAAATGAGAAAATTTCAAAGGATATGTTCAAATTTTACAAAAATGAATTAAATTCAACAAATTATCAAAATATTAATTTATAAAAATAATAAAGATTAAAACTTGAAATTTGGAACAAAATTTACTGAGAAAGAGCATGATACTAGCGATATAGTGAAAATTTCAAATATAATGAATAAATTTAACAATTTGACATCTCCGGGTATAAAATGGCAATAAGGAATTTTTATTGAATATTTATGATTTTTCAAAGCGTGTATGAACCTAAATAATACATAGGTATCAGTAAAAATATATGACGACTAATTTTTAAAATTTCATGAAAAAATATCAAAAATAATTGCTTAAAATAGAAATTTAAACATGATATCATCTACAAAGAAAAATTATGAAATTTGACAAGAAAATAGTTAAAAACTAATTTCTTCTTGAATATTCATCTTTTTTATTTGAATTTATTCTTTTTAACCCTCAAAATTGCACTTTTTCCATTATGTGCATATGCGACTATTTAGGCGTAACTAAATAGATCTTGGAAATGCCCATTTTGCTTGGTGGAGGTTAACTCTTACCAAAGCAATCATAAGACTCTCAATATTGGATATTTGGGACTAAGGATAAAAGGGGCCCAGATAAAATTAATTGTTTATTGCTACCCCTCTTTGGCTATTTTTGAGGATCAGGAATACGGCAAAGAATAAATAGATACGATTTTGTTCGGGCCATGGCAAATCCTTAGAGAAATTTTTTTTTCTACATTGGGCTTTCATTTTTATATGTCAATTTCAACTAGGCCAAGGCTATCAGCTACTCTTTAGCTTTTATGTAGGCCAACTTCATTTGTTCTTTATCAAACGAAAAGAACCTAGAAAAACTTTGTTGATCCTCCTACTTAATAGAATGACGTTGACTTAAAGTCTTCTTCACCTACCTTTCACAGGATCGAATGAAAAGGCCATCCTACTCCATTGGTTCCTAATCAAGTGAAGTTTACAAATAAAGGCTTCATAGATAATTTTACATAATCGGGCGGAGTCAATTTAAAGCCTTCTTCATCTACCTTTCACAAGATCGAATGAAGAGGACATATTATCCCTTTGGTTCTTAACCAAGTAAAGTTGATAAATAAAAAGTCCCTCGATTCTTCTATTTAATCAGATGAAGTTGGCTTAATCCTACTTCACCTACCTAACACAGGATTGAATGAAGAAGAAATATTACAACACCAATTCCTAACCAAGTGAAGCTGACAAATTTAAATCCTACACCACTTATCTTTCATGAAATTGAATGAAAAGGACACCTTGCTTCACTGGTTCCTAACTAAGTGAAAAGGACACCTTGCTTCACTGGTTTCTAACTTAAATCCTATTCCACCTACCTTTCATAGGGTTGTATGAAGTAGACATCTTGATTCAAAAGTCAAGAAAACTGATTTTCTGATATGTTATCAATTTGAGTCTCATTGTCTCCAATTTCATGCTTTAAATTTCATCACCAAAAATGCTTTGGATTCCACCACCGAAGACTTGTTTTGAAACAAATTCTTTTAAATGCTTTAGATATTGCCACCAAAGACTAGTTTTAAAAACTCTTTTAAATACTATAGATATCACCATTGAAGACTTCCTTTGGAACAAATTCTTTAAAATGCTTTGTATATTGCCACCGAAGAATTGATTTTGGAACAAATTCTTTTAAATGCTTTAGATATCACCACTGAAAACTTGTTTTAGAAATTCTTTTGAATGCTGCAGATATCACCTTTAAAAACTTTAAAAACTCTTCTAAATGCTTTGGATATCAAAACTGAAGACTTTGAAAATTCATTTAAATGCTTCAAATTTCACCACCAAGGACTTTTTTTTTTGAAAATTCTTTTGAAAGCTCCGGATATCACTACCAAAGGCTTATCTTTAAAATTCGCTAGATATCACTACCTAAGATTTTGACATTTCATGTGATTAATGAATGGTTGATGTAATCATAATTACTCAAGTAGGGATAATGATGCAATGATAAAAAAAATGATAATATTGTTCAGAGCAATTAAATGATGAAAATGGACGAATTGCTAGCATTGAAAATGATGCAAATGCAAGTGTCAATGAAGAAGAATATGCACAGGAAATGATGCTAATGCCAATACCACATAAATGGTGTAGGTGATTGTAAAATAGTACAAATGTCAAGCATCAAATGAGGCATATGCTATGAATGATGTGAAAACTTTTTATATCACCTTTTAAAATTTTTCCAAATGATTATTTCTTTGAAAATGTATTTTGTTAAAACCATGGTGCTAAAAGCATGTGATGGTCAAATCTTTTTAATACTAATGATATTTTGCTGAAAAAATGTCTTGAATGATAATTCAATTTTATCAAAATGTGTTGAAAGGCTTAAAGAAATTTAGGTTGGCTTGAACAATTTCAAGTTGGATAGGACACATGCCCGATTTTCCTAAGCACAAATAGATCATGTCATATGAATATGAATTTCTTTGAAAATTAGATAAATTTGATGCTCTTTTATGTCTCCTAACTTTGGCATTTCGACACGTATTAAGACTAGCCATGAAGGGTTTAAGAATAGAAGCTCAAGTTAAAAAATAGGTGAATTTAATTTTTGAAGTGGGTGTGTTCAACTATAGGTTGAGTTAGGAATTTTTGGATGTCCCCAGACTTCCTCAAATTGTTATTCCTTTGCAAAATTTCAGTAATTCCTATAAGTGATATTGGCAGTTTTTCTTATTTTGCTTTAAAATGCCTATTTTTGGGTTTCACCCTAGAGCTTTATTTTTTTCTTCTTTATTTAATTGATTGCCCCATCATGTTCTTGAGGACTCAAAAATTATCCTAAAAGATGAACTTTCTAAGATCTTTTTAGGAATAGCTCGACAACTGTACTAGCTATGCTTGATCAAAATAGACTTTATAGGTATGTGAGGTAGGCCATGGTTTAGGGTTTAAAAAGAAAGGAAAGATAAGCCTGGATCATGTAGTTAAGGGTAATGGAATTAAAGATAATTTTCTTCAGTAGAAATCCCATTCAACATGTCTTTCAAACTAAAACACATTTCATTTCTTCATCTCGTTCTTGCTTTTCATTTTCTCTACTTTTCTTTATTTTTTTTCTTTCTCTTGTTTTTCCTTCATTCATTACTTTGAAAGAATTTGAAATTTGAACTTTATTCATTCTTCACTTTGAAAGAACTTGAAATTTGAAATTTAATTTATCTTCAAAATTTACCTTGTGCCACTAACTTGTTTTTCTTATAACTTTAGAATAGGATTTGCCCCTTTGACCTTGGAGCTTTGCTTTACATTGCCCTTGGTGTGGAGGGTGATCCTTGATTAAGGTTTCTAGAAGGTGTATTTATTAAGCTTAAAGAAGATTGCAAAAATGATAATTTTTGCTTTTGTGAAAAGATAGAGAAAGATGGCTATTTTGCTTTAAAGCCATTTAAATTCTCGAGCATCTTTGCTAGGAAAAAGGATAATTTTCTTTCTAAAATCATTTTCAGTACCTTAACAATGTAATGTTACACTCAATTTTCTTGAAAATTTAGTTTTTTAATTTATCACCAATGGGAAATCAAGTAAGGCAAGGATTCATGTTTGCAAGGAAAATTCTGCATTTTATCCTCAATGATATGTAGTGGGCTATATTTGAAATAATCATAAAATGCAAGGCTCAAAAGGATTTGGTCAGGGACATGAGGGCAATTTTGTTTAGTCATCGTGCCCCAAAATAAAAATAATGAGCTATTTCTAAAATATGGTCATGAAGTTCATGTTTTGGCTATTGAAAAAGTAATGGAATTTTTATGATAGTCTTGGCATGTATCCAATTGCTACGATTAGTTTTTTTAAAAAACATGTCACTTATTTGATTTTCAAAGAAACTTATAAATTTTTCTTGAATTTATTTTATCACTTTTTTTAGGGAATCACAGTTTGGGAACCTTAAAGTTATTGCCCTGAAAGCATTAGGTTTATCAAATGATCATGATCTCACCCATGAGGAAATGAATGCAAAGGTACAAGCTTATTTTCAACATTGGTCATTAGTATTCTTAAGATTTTTTATCATAATGCTTTTGAAAATATTTGCTTTTTAAAAACATTCTTATCTTATAAAAAATTTCAATATTCAAGACATGCATATTTCACAAGATGATGTCAATTCAAAGATAAAGGCTTCTAAAAATAAAGTTTACATCATTTACTATGGCATGTGTCACTTTTTTACAAAACAAATTATTCTTAATGCTTAGCTCTTGTTATTATTTATTTCAATAACATCTAGCTTTTCTTTCTTTGAAGCTTAACTTCCCAGCCTTAATAAAGCCCCACACTTTATACTTGAGAGTGAGGAAACCCTCTATAGAATGACCTGGATTATCGAAATGATAGTCACAACATTGATTGACGTCATACCAATTCAGATACAAAGGTTTCAGAGGCTCAATTTGGATAGGTGTCAAGAGGTGATTCTTGATAAGCTTGGGTAAAAGCTCGACATAAGGCATGGGAATCTACTAAACCTAATTTTGATTTTGTTTCTTGTATCCGGTTTGACTGTTCTCCTAAACACTTAGCTTAGGTATATATGTCAGTGCAATTTTGAGCATTTATTAATAGGGTCTTTGGGATGCACTATTCATAATAGAATAACATGGTTTGCAAGGGTGATACCAATATTGAACATGACCCATAGGTTGGTATTCATCTGGAAGATGACTTGGATTTCTTCCTTTTTTAGAGGTTTTTCTCTTTTCCATTGTGGGCATATCATTAATTTGTATCTTTCTATGTTTGATGGCATTCTCAATCATTTCCCTAGAGACTACTATATCAATAAAAATCTTTGTGGCACTTCTTATGAATTTGTCAAAGAATGGATTTGGTAATATATTCAGAAATAGAGATACTATCTCTTTTTCCAATAAAGGTGGTTATACTTGGTCTGCTGCGTCCCTCGATCTTTAGGCTATTGCGTAAACATTTATGTTGATTTTTTCTCCATATTCTAAAGAAATAGTCAATTAGGAGCCCAATATGACATATGCTTGTACCATTGAAAAAAAACCATTAGCCAAGTTCATTTAACATTGTACTTGACTCCTATTCAAATCATTGTACCATTTCAGAGCTGCCTTAACAAGTTTTCTTAAAAGCAATGAATGAGAAGCTTGTAATTATGTGTATGCCTAGTCATTTTTCTAATAAACATTTTAATGTAGGCCTGCAGAGATGTGGTGCCATTAAAATTTTCAAAATCTAGCATTTTAAATGTAGGAGGGAGGATTAGATCTTATACCAAACTCAACTCATCTACATCCACACTGTTAAAGTCTCGAACTCCTTTTATTACTCTGAGCCTCTTTTCAAAGATCTGGTACTTTTCTTTATTGCTGTCAAGTTTAACTTTTTTTTGAGTCTTGGGCTTAAGATTTTCTTGCTCCATGAGCCCATCAAGGTTTGTACCCATTGGATTGTCCAAAGTGGGATTTGATTTTGCATCCATTGCCCTTTGTTGAGCATTACGGTCAACATGAATATATATTATAGGACTGGCTCCCTGTGGTTGAGTCCTTCAAGATCATTGCCCTCTACCCTGGATAAGCTGGGAAGAGATTAGAGAAATTCTCTTGATTTCTTGGATTTACATTTTTGGACTCTTTCTCTCTAACCATCATTCTTCCATCAAACTTAAAAATCTGTGCTTGCATCTCCTCTTGCCATTTCATCATAGCCTCTTAGACTTCATGATAACTTTCTTGCATCCTTTGTAACTGTGCTAGGAATTCATCTCCCATGGTCAATGATGTTTGATTGTCCTAGTACTCCTAATTTAAAAGAAAAATTCTATTAAAGAAATTTTAAATCCAAGAAAACATTGACTTTACACCTTACCCTTATGAAATGCATGACATAAATGCATACATGAATGTACATATATGATAGGTGTAGGGATGAAATTAATGTAATGTCAAGAAAAGAGTATGAACAAATTACATACAAAGGTGTCCTTAAAATAAAATTAAACTATAATGGTGCCTTAAAGAAAAATGATCAATTTTGTTACAAGCGACACAATGTTCATTCCTCTTTGTTTTGTATATTTATTATGGTAGAATAATATATACCAAAAACAAAAAAAAAGATTAGCACAAAAAATTAAGAGTTATTGCGAGAAATATTTTGCCCTAGGAGGACCTTCTAGGGTGTTACGATGCCCATTGGGGCATATAAGAAGGCCTTAATTCAGATCAATCTACTCGAATCACCAAAGACACCTTCTGAATCAGAATTCACAAGAAAAATCATCCATACTTGCTAGCAAACTCAACTCAACAAAAAGTCTCCAAACACAAGCGTTAAACCTTTTATTGATGAATCAAATCAAGAGGGGGGTAAATTGATTTCCAAAAAAATTAATAAAATTAAAACTATGATAAATAAAACTAAAACTAAGAAATCTAAACAATAAACTTTGGAGTGCAAGTTAGTGAATCAACTACTAAAGATAAGGGAAAAAGAAGCAAACTCAATGATTTAGAGATGTTCAGCCTCAATTGCCTACGTCCTCTACTTTAGCTTCACTTACCTCCGATTTCTATAATTCACTAACTTTAATTGTTTACCTTTCAAGGAGAAGGTATAACCTTTACACTCTCTATCTTTCAAGGCTAAGATAGAAACCTCTACCTCTTATCTTTTCTGGCTAAGATAGAACCCTCTCTCATTACTTTTGAAGGCTAAGTAGAAACATTCTTTACATTTCAATGGCTAAGTAGTAACCTTCACTTTTTACAAGGATTTAAGTGTAAACAAATAAAACCTCTGAAGGTTAGGTGTTTAAAAGAATTTTGGCTTAAAGGAAATATGTTTTTAAAGATACAAAATGAAGAATACAAAAAGAGGAAGAATTAATCCTACACAAAGATGAACTACTTAGTGAAAATGAAGGAAAAGATGATAAATTTGACTTTAAGCATAATTCTCTTGGTTCTTCCTACCGTTGAAGGTGTTGGAATGGCTTATTTATACCGTTGATCATGCTTGTAGCCATTGGGAACATTTGGTGAACGAATATAGCCATTGGAGCCTTTAAAATGTCATTTCCCACTATTCCCGTGCCTCTGTATCGATACATTGAATGGGTATTGATACATTGTATTTAACAGTCCAAAATATGATCATTAAACAGTCCCGTATCAAAGCAGAGAGATCTGTCTTGATACATGAACAGTCCTGTATCGATACAGAATGATTTGTCTCGATACATAAATAGTGATTTCTGTATTTTAAGGTTATTTAGCTACTGCCAAGTATTGTGTCGATACATACCCATAGTGTATCGATACATTCATAAGAAAATCAATTTTAAAAGGTTTTTCATGACTTTAAAACATGTAAAACTTATCTAAAAAATGTTTTATATAAAAAT
>JAQSVH010000010.1:76494-87081 GCA_029448705.1 Adansonia digitata
AAAAAAGTCTAATTCAATTGTTTAAGTGGATAACTAATATTTGCACCTGCTTAGGGAGGTTATGTCCTAGGATAAGCCCAATATAGCTAGCTATATGTAAGCATATCAGGTTGGCCAATAAAAGAAAGATAAGCCTAATGTAGTTGGCCATAGGCAAGCCAGTCAAGTTGGCCTCTAAGAAGAAAATGCCTAATGTAGTTGGCTATGTTGTAAGCCCAACAAATTTGGCACATAAAAAAGGATTAACCCAATGTAGTTGGCCATATGTAAGACAAACAAAATTGGCCCACATAAAAAGGAAAGTTCAGTTTAGTTGGTTAGATAAAAAACTAGCAAAAATTTACACCTTATAAAAAGATTATGCCCTATAGAAGGAGACTTTTTCTTTTGTCTACTTCACTTGGTTATGTGAAAAATCGGTGTTGTTGAGTTTGAATCAGCTTCGTTTAATTAAGTAGAAGGTTAGATGGAATTTTTTTTTGTCAGCTTCACTTGGTTAGGCAAAAAATAATGGACTCAATAGTCATCTTCATTTGACTATGTGAAAGGTTGGTGAAGTAGGTTTTGAGTCAGCTCTATTCAATGAAGCAAAAGATCAAATGGAGATTTTCTTCTATCAATTTCCCTCGATTATCTAAAAGACTGGTGAAGTTTGTAGTCCTTTCATATGCTTCATTTAACTAGGTAGAAGGTTGATGAAGTTAGTTTTCTTTTTGTCTTCTCTATTCAATTAGGTAAAAAATCAGTGAAGTAAGTTTTGAGTCAAGTCCTTTTTGTTTGGCAACGTGTAAGTTCATTAAAATAGGCATTATGTGTAAGTCCATTTTATTTGGTTATGTGGAAGACCAAAAGAGCTAGCAGCCTTAAGTCTTCTTCATTTAGTGAGGTAGAAGACCAACGAAGTAGGCAATGTGTCAGTCCGCTTTATTTAGTTAAAGAGAAGACCAGTAAAGTTGGCATTTTAAACTTTTTTTATGTCTAATCTATTTAGTTAGGTAGAGGACTAGCAGAATTGGCACCTTATCAATTAAGCAGAAGGTTGGAGAGGATCAATATCCCTTTCATTAAATATTGTTAGTTAGGATATTGCATGAGTAAAAAAAAAAAGGTTCCTGTAGAAGGGCTTATTAGGTCTTAGACAAAATCCTATTCCTAAGTTCTTGGCAATAGCCAAAGAAGGGCACCCTATATTGTCCGAGCTTTAAATTGACTTTTTTTAGGATTAGAATGATCTTTGTAGGTCTGGATCCTTATAGATGTGTTACAAATGATAGAAAGGTCCAATTAAGGTTTTGATTTATTCTTATGAGCTTAGCTTAATATAATGAGGTATTTAGGCTTAGCTGTCTAATTTAAGAGGTAGGTATTGGATTTAAAAAACCAAAACTTGGGTCTCAAAAACCTGAGAATATCAAAAGTTGACTATTATATGTCTCTTAAGAGAATTAAAGTGGTTATTTATGATATTTGGATGAAAAGAGACTTATTTTAGAAGTTAAAATCAAAAGTCGGCATAATGACGAAAGTCAACCTTCTAGCCTAGAGTTAGATTTTGAAGTCAGAAGAGTTTTACAACTCAAATTTCAAAATTGATTACACTAAAATGAAATTGAAAATGCACTGTAGGTCAAGAAAGCATAATCGAGACTGGGTCATGAAAGGACCTTAAAATTTAGAGTGCTAAAAATTCTCGACGACTTAATAAGAGAAGTCTGGGATAAAAAAATTAGATTTTTTCAAAGAAAGTCATTAAGACAAATTTTGCTGCAAGATGGAAAATTCAATTGCACTTTTACATAGACAAAATATAATTAGTTGAATGGAATAAAAAGTTGTACATAGATTAGTCTAGAATTAAGCCTTGGCCAAATTCTAACATGTGATAAATATGTGAATTTTAATCATCCATTCATTAAGGGTAGTAATGTTATTTCCCTTAAATTAGTTTGGAGGTAAGTGATTAAACTAAAATCACTATAGGGTGATTACTACTTAAATCACCAACTTTAAGGCCTGTAAATAAGGGTTATCATCCATAATTTCACAACTTTTAAACACTTAGTAAATTTTAGAAAAACTAGAATATTCTTTTTTCTCTTAAGCTCTTATCATCTTTTAAAGAAAGATCAAGCTTGAAGTAGGTATAATCTATACTTTTCTTTTCAATTCAACTACAATGATCATGTTTAATGATTGATGTATGTGTTTTCATGCTTGATTGATGATTCAGCTAAGCCTATTCATATTCTTTATGTTTTCGCCAACTTGATTCACCATGCCATGATGCTTTGATTTGATTTGGAGCTATGATTCACTTGATTTCATGTTGTTTTAAGCTTGACTGAGTAATTAATTGCTGAAATTTAACTTGAAATCATGTTTAGATAGCCTAACCTAAGTTCAATAAGATGATCTCACTAGATCTAGGTTTTTGCCAACCTCATTTCTTTAGATTTTGATGATTTAAGTTTAATTGAGCTAAGATTTGATGATACTGAGATGAAATCTTAAGTTTACATGATGAAATCATGATTCTCTAGCTTTGTTGATATGTTTGAATAAGAGAAGAAGAGGAAATTAAGTTTAGCTAGCTTAGTTAATGTAGATGTTAATCTTAATTGATTTAATCTTTTATGATGTTGCTAATTTGAGCTATTTTGAGCTAAAATTTAAGTAAATAAAACTTGAAGTCTGATGCTAACTGATGAAATCTTGAGTTCTTGAACTTAGATAACCATTCGAACAAGCTTATATCAATTCAGCCATGGTGAAATTAAGGTGTACTTAGTGGGCTTTGCATAATTGATGCTTAAATGATGAAATCTAGATGAATTAAGTTAAGTAAAACTTAGATAAGCTAGAATTTATGCTTAATTGAATGAATCTAGCAGCTTACTTGTTTAGTTGAAGAGCTTAAATGATTGATAGCATTCTTTGATTGTTTAATTATGTTGATCAAATTGAATTCAAGCTTGTTTTGTTGTGGTTGATTGTTAATTGATGAGAATATGATGGGAATTGATGTTTAGATGAGCATGTAGATTTGGCCATGTTGAATTTTGTGGTTAGAATAGGTTTTGTGAATGATTAGTTGCTAGAACCATTGGTTAGTATTCTATGTGTTTGATAAAATGTATGTTAGGGTGTTTAGAAGTGTAAAACCTTTTTTTCCCTTAAAAGATCCCTTAAGGGCAAGCTTGTGTTCACTTAATAAATAGGTGAATCAAGGTTTAGTTTTGTTTAATAAGCTCTTTGATGAGTAATTTGGGAATATTAAAATAGAATAGCTTGAATTGAAGCTCAATTAAGAGCAAATAAAATTTTTTTATGTGTCTAAATATGCTTGAATGAGTCTAAACTTGATGAGTTTTAATGTGAGTCATTAGGTAATGCTTCTGTGAGTCAAATTCTATTGTTTAGAGTCACTTGGTTGCTGATTACAACACGCAAGTGAGTGGCATTGGTGTACTATTCACTTACTAAGAGTAAATAATGATGAATAATAGCGATAAAAGCAGAAAATTTGCATGACTCTGAGGCATATCACCAATGTTGGAAAACATTGTTCTAGGTCTTGGCACTTCGAAATTTTTGTTAATTCCTCATATAGAACATTTGTAGAGCTCATTTGGTCTTGTTTTTGAACTCAAATGTCCGAAAACATGTTTAAGGCTTCTGATCACAAGTTGTTAGAGCTACTGCTACAGCCTAGCACGGTAAACTCATAAAAAATATATTTTGATTAGGTTATAGACCTTAAGAATTTTTGTTAGTATTTTTCCTATAATCTTTGTTGATTGGGTTGTGGAATAGGCTTTTCAAGTGTTCGATATTGTGATTGGATGAATATAGAAAAAATTTGGAACATGAGTTGTTCTCATGGCTCTGTTTCAGCACCTCGTCAGTATTACCAACTGTTTTTTATGAGGATAATCAATTTTTTATATTTTTCTCATATTTTAAAATAAAAATAGTGAATAAGCTTTCCAAACATATATGCTTGTCTGGTGGGTATTCTAGACAAATCGAGAAGAAAATTCGAAATACAAACTGGTCGGACATGCTGTGTTATGCAGTAGCATCCAATTAAAAAAATTCACATGATAGCCAAAATAATTTTTTTGGCATTTTTAAGTATTTTTAGAATTTGGTTTAATGATTTTATGTGATAGGAATAATCTAGAATAAATTCAGAGAGATGGAAAGGTCAAATCTATCTTTGTTTCGGTTTTCTCCAAGTATATTGTCTACTATTTTAAGGCATTCAGATGCCTCAGAATTGATTCTGGGAGTTGAGTTAGTGTGGGAACAGATCTAGGTGTGTCGTAAATAAGGTTCTTAGAGACTCATATTAAAGCTTTCAATCTGAATTAAATAAACTTGATTTTTAATATTGTTTTCAAAGTTGTGATTTCTTTAATTTAGTATAAGTGTGTTATTTTGTGAATTCTTTTAAATGGAGTCAAACTTGATAAAAAGTGTTGAAAATGGAGTTAGTCAGTGAATATTTTTAGAATCAAATGTTTCTATAGAAATTTTCCTATTTTAATGATTTTTGCTTCGGATCAATTATAAATTCGAGCTAGCCTTGATAAGAGTTTCCTGCATACATTTTTTGGTGACATTTATTTGATTTTGAAGAAATGAAAAGGGGGATTATGATTGAATACAAATGATTGAAATTGAGAAAAACAAATTCGGATACGTGTGATTAGTTGGTACCAAGTACTGGGCATCGCGAGAGGGATTGAGTCCTTACTTGTAGTATAACCCACTCTCGAGCCCAACTTTGTAGATATCTGGTATACGCAAGCTATAAAATCGTTCCTTTAGAGTTTCATAACTTTTTAGTGAATAGTTTTAATAGGTGACCAAGCATACCTAGCCAAAATAGATCAGTGGCAACTGCTTAACCCAATCACTCATATTTCATATAGAAGCTTTAGATGAACAATTTGTTCTGACCGACTAGGGCCCTACAATGATTTGAAATATTGTCTACTCGGATATATTGAGGTTCGTATCTCAATATATTCTGACAATGACTAGGAACATTTTAAGAAACTTGGCTTTGATGCATAAAGATCTCATAATTACAATACTTAGCAATCCTTTGCAAGGCCTTTTAAGTTATGGACTTCATCTAATTAGTAGTTTCATGATAGTCAATCATGAAACTAACATAAAAGACCTAAAGTTACTAGGTTTAGTAACTAGTATGTAGTTAAATTTACTATAAATCTCATATCTCAATCTAATTGATTTAAGGGCATAAACAAATATCGTTATGTCAGACTCACGTTCATCATGTTAAGAAAACAAACATTACTACTAACTAATGACATCATTGGAAACCAAAAGCTTGACGAATAGAAGAAAGACAAAAAAAGGATGAATTTTTTACTTTTTACAAAATAAAATTTTATATTAAATTTTTAATATTTAATTAATTATTGATAATTATTAAAATGAAATATTTTTTTATTAATTTTTGTTTTTAAATCATCCAAACTTAAAATTTAATGATAAAATTCAATAAAAATAAAGTTTAATGAAAAATTCAATTAAACAAAAGTACAATGACAAACCATAACATTTAGTAGAAGTTTAGTGAAAAATTTGTTCTTAATCTTTTTATTTTTTTCATTTTCAAATAATATATATATATATATATACACACACACACATACATTTCAACACTTATCTAAATAATATGATGGGTTAATTCTTTATTTAGTGCTTGCACTTGACATCTTTTATTATTATAATACCTAAAGAAAAAATCTGTCAATTTGGTATTCTAATTTTCCATTTGTCTATTATTTCACTCAAAACACTAATTTAGTTAAAAACACAAATTTTTGTACAAATGATCAATAAGATTCGTCCATCAATTAAAATAATTCCACATAAATTTTTAATTGAAATGCCACTTGATAATCGAGTCATTTCTAAATAGTTTGTCAAAAAATTTCTCACTTAAATTTCATTTTGTGAGTTAAAAATTGGGTGAAATATTAGGGTTATATGTAAAAAATTTTTCATTACGTTTGGAATAAAAGGGTTAAAATTTGGGGAAATGTTAAGTTTATAAGTGAAAGAAACATTTCATTAATAATTCAAAAGAAAAAAAACATCGAATAGATTGACAATTACTTGAATTTTCTTCTTAAGTTTAGGGTGAGGATTGATCGAAACAAACAAAAAAAAAAAAGAAGTTGTTGGATCTTTTGAAGAATCAACCAAAAGTGAAGAAGAAAACAGACAACTAAGAGTGAAGAAAGAAATTGACAAAAAAAAAAAAGAAAAGAAAAAGAAAACCTAGAAAAAGTTATGGATTCCAACTTTAACGTAAAGCAACAAATAGAGAAAATGACCAAACAAATTTGCAATAAAACTTGCTTTCTTAAAGATTGTTTGACCTCGATGATTCTTGCTTGTACCCTAAATCCAAAAACAATCGAAGAATTTTTTTAAATGTTTCCACCATTGTCATTAGTATTTGTTTTTGTTAAAAGCCCTCCAAAATTCATTTTCCCCTTATTTCTAATATTAGAGATTCTATTTTTTTTTCCTTTCATTTTTCAACTTATGTGGACACAAGCACACATGTGAAATGGCATCTAGATTATAAAGTAATAAGAAATTATTGGACGTCTGAAAACATCGTACTATCATTCAGGGAGAGTTAAATTTTGGGTGATGTATTGGAAGCCAGAAAAGTTAAAAATAGAAATTGACAAATATTTTGTTTAGGTACCAAAATAACAGAAGATATAAAGTAGAGGGTCTAAATAAGAAATTAACTCAATATAATTTTTATTTATTAATGCTATTTTTTTGGGGTGATAATGAAAAACAAGTAAATTATATAATGCTTATCCAGAAAATAATCCAAAAACGGATATCGTCGTTCTCGGTCTGTCCGTCTAGTTACTCCGCTCTGCTTTTTCTCAAATTTCGTCTCGAACTCACTCTTCCTCGCCATAAAATTTATGGTATTGCCTTTGATGGGTTTTGTTAGAGGTTGAAAGCATGTTGGGTTTTACACATGTTCTTATTAATGAGCAATTCAACGGTGCTGTGCCACAATTTGAAGCTAATCAACCAAGAGCTAACCCAAACATCCTTCTCTTGGCGTAATCCATCGATTTTTTTTGTTAATTTCAGTTGCAAAAGAAAGTGCGAGTTCGTCGCAAATGCGGCAAACAACAATAACAAATATTCTAGGAAAAGGAAAAAGAAAAGAAGCTGGTGGGAAAGTTTCTTTTTCGAGGATGACGGTAATTGGCTAGGTCTCAAGGATGATGACATGGTGGAGGAAGGTGGGGACGTGTTGTCAGACTCGGAGGAGGAATTGTTAGGGGAAGACAAATTTGAGGCATGGAAGAGGAGGGCTGAGGCCATAATAGAGTTGAGGGAAGCACAAGAAGATATGAGGAATGAGGAGGGTAGAAGATGGGAGGATTGGATCGTGGTTGGAGATGGGGATGAAAATAAGCATGATGCTGCAAAAGATTGGGGTGATAGTGACGATGGCGGTGTTGGCGGTGGCGATGGCCTTGGCGTTGGCGTTGGGGGTGGAAAAGAAAACGGCTTGGTTCAGTCTGTCAGAGATTTGGTTCTTGGGAGGGAAGATGAGGATATCTTGTACGAGGATCGTGTTTTTCGGTATGCCTCCTTCAATTCGGTAAGTCATTATTTTTGAATTAGTTACTGCGTTGGCTGCTCCACCTATAGCTAATTTAATCAATAACAAAGCTGATTGAGTGCGCATATTTCACTTGGTCCTTTGATATTGACTTCACATTTAATTGGTTTCTTCTTTATTGCACAATAGTTCTCTCTCTCTCTCTCTCTCTCTCTCTCTCTCTCTTTAAGCTTTTTTTATCTGCCTCTGCATTGTGTTAGTTTACTTACCAACATTCTAAGGATTTTAAGTGTTTTTGCTTATATGAAGTTCTAAAGTGTATTTGCTTATAATATTCAAGTTCTTTAAGTCCTTGTTTGACCAAGGGCCTAAGCCATTTATACTTTTTTATTTTTTTTGGGGTCACAGGCTAAGTTTTTGGCAGCACTGTTAGTTATACCCTTGGCCTTGGATTTTGTGGTTCATGACTATGTTCTTATGCCATTTTTGGATAGGTAATAACTCTGGCTCCAGTTTAAATAGTTAATCTTTCCATTTTAATAACTATGAAAGAATGTTTAATTTTATTATTATGACTTCTCCTGTGTGTCTTCTAGTCCTTTCCCCCTTGAAGCAGTACATCCATGCATCTTTCCTCTTAAACTTGGGAATAGCTCTATCGATCTATCTATCTATTAACATTATTCAAAGTAAAGGAAGGAGCATTTGCCTTCTTTTTTTAATGAAGACAATTTCAGTTTGAAGATGCGAATCAGGGATCTATATAATTTCAGAAACTAAATGGACCAAAAAGATAACTCTGTTTTAATATGTTTCTTTTGGAGAACACCCCATTCTATTAATTTTAAAGTGAATTTCGTTGATAAATGCTTTTCTGCAAAGGTCAAAACAATAATGAGAGGCTTCACCATGAACAGATATGTGAAGACTGTACCATTGGCAGCAGAGATTCTTGATGTCAGACGAAATCAAAAGCTTGAAATGGTTAAGGAACTAAAGGTTGAAAAAGCAAGATTGCATTTTGAGGCAGAGATAGGTAAATCTCCGCCGCTTTCTGATGAAGATCTTTGGTGGGAATTGCGGCATAAAGCGTAAGATTGAATTGCCTTATGCTCCTCTGTTAAGCTTAAATACATCATGCTCTCGTTTTCTCTGTCTTTTTTTGTTTCTTCATCCTACTCTATGTCAGACTTAATTTTACAATATTCAATTAATGATGAAAATTGTTCATATTTAAATAAAGCTAAAGCTAACTAAATGTGTTAAATAGTGCATGCTATCATCCTGTGCCCTGGAAACTCTGATAACTTATAGCTCTGAAACATTTATAGAAGCAACTTTTTGTTAACCCTATTGCTTTTTGAACTAACTACTATATTCTGTGGCCTATAACTAGTGCAGTATTATAAGCAATTGCTGTACAAAGGGACTCTATGTTTCACATCAATCAATATTTTGATATATGGATGTGATAGCAAATGTCTAATTTGCTAACCTTAATGCTTTTAAAGTAAGAACTCTATAAGCCAATCATTTGGTGGTAGTATAAAGCATAGAGAATTAGGATCAAAATGATGCAGAGAGTAACATATGTGGTTAAAACTGAAGTTGTAACTCTAATTAGGGCAACTAAATCAAAAGACCATGAGTGAAAGAACCATAAACTAAAATTCTGAATAAATCTTATCAACTCTTGTACAAAGTTTCTTCATAGGCTATTTTTTCTACCTTTTTTGATAATCTAATATCACAGCATATTATTACAAATACATACCTTGTAATCACTCGTACCCTTCAAGCTTTCTAGAGCTAATATGCTAGTCAAGTGAGAAATAGTTGGAACTCGTATACAAGTTAGTAGGAACTAGTACAAAGCTCCTTGCACTTGTAAATAAGTCTATTTTTGCACTTTGCTAAGGTTTTTGGAAATCATATGGAATTATGAGCTGTAGCAATACAAAATGCATCATTTTGGAATCCTCTAAATTTGGACTTTGTCTTATATGATTACTATTTTCTAATTTTACCAATCAAATTGTCAAATTTATTGGCTTTTTTGTTAAAGTCAAATTTGGATGACCTAAATTGGGAGAATATGAAAAGGTAAACATGTTATTTTCCTCAAATTAAAGAACGTAACTTTTGAGTTTCTAGGAAGTACCATAAGAGGTAAACAAAAGAATAAGGACAATCAAATAAATAAGTAAAGAGAAGTTGAACGTAAAACTTGTATTGCTATCATAACAAGCTTCCTTCAAAAGAAAATTCAACAGAAAGACAATAATATCTGTCTAACATATTATAACTCTGAAAATTCTTTGTCTGTAGTAATTAATTCCATAGTTTCATGCATTCCTTAGGAGAAAAATTCCTAAAAGTTATTTTTCAACTGAGTCACCGAACCCAAAATAAAAAAAAAAAAATACAACACAAGAATTAGGTTATGCCACTGTTTACGTAAACGATGTGGATTGCTAGAAATCTAGTTATTCAAATATGGCACCATTATATTATGTTAAACATAAATACACAAATGTCAACATGCTAAAGCTCTTTATTCCTCAAGACTTGCAAAATTCATGATATCTAAAAGAAAAAGCCATGACCGAGTGCCACCAAGACTATGGAAAAGGGCCTTTGTTTTAAGCTTCCAAATGTCTATCTGTAGTCACATTATTTAGATGCACATTTTCATAAAATTGGTCCATTAAGATGTTGTAGTTCATCATCATTTTGTGGATTCACTTAAGAGTTCTGGACCAAGATTATTAGGTTGCCAAAATTTTGAAAACCAACATATTTATTTTTTCTTGGGTTGGAAAAGCTTATCGATCAGCTCCATGAGCTACATTAACACCATGAACTAGGTCAATAATTGAATCTATACTTCGCAGGCTTCAATCTGATGCTTAATATATGGCATTGCCATTCCGAAA
>JAQSVH010000010.1:174847-185015 GCA_029448705.1 Adansonia digitata
ATATTTAATATTTAATTAAAAATTTAATAATAGTTATTGAATTAGACAACTGCTTATTGTGTTAAAAAAAAAAGATATAAAAGGTAAAATATTTGTCTGTAATATTATCACAAATTTAGAAAAATTAAGGATAATTGATAATTGTTTTCAAAATATAAAGGTCTTTAAATGTTTTAGCGAGAAAAAAAAAGATTCTTAATGGTTATCCTTTAAGGTTGTTTCTCTCAAAAATTTAGAGGACAATATTCATCTCGAATATGGTTAATTCAAGATAAAAATCACTTTTTTTATCGTTATCTTATCTTATTTTTAAAAAATTTTTATTTTGTAGTGTATGGAATGAGGTTGGTGAATTTCTTTTTTTTTTCTTTTTACAATAGATGTTGAACAAAAAAATTATCACTGTTAAATAATAAAAAACTAAATCAAATGATAATATAAATTATGAGTTAATTTATAATAATGATTAGATTTATGTTTTATTAATTTTCATAATTTTTATATAGATGACCTAATTAAATTAAGTTTTATATTCCATCGTAATTTTTATATCTTATAATTTATTTCCGTATATTAAAATATGAAATACATTTAAATATATTGTATATTTTTATAATCTATTAATTTATAAAAATTGACATAGCGGGTACCAAACAATAGTCAAAGAATATCTACGCGGCGAGTTCATGGCTTCCTGGCAAAATGGCGAGGTCAGATAAATATATTTTAATCATTTTGTATTTGAATTATTTTTAAATTAAAATTAAAATTATAATTATAATTGATAAATATTTGACTTTCGGTCAAATTGATATCAAGATAGAATTGTTTTTAATTGAAGTCGTTTTGATTCATATTTGTTCGAGTTTAGGTTTTTTTCTCCTTTTAGTTCATTTAACCTTGATGAATTGATATTCATATTTTTTTTGTGTAAAATTTTGAATTCGAGTTCATTTTATTACTTTTAAAATTCAATATACGTTAACTTCATATCAATTTTAATCTAATTAGATCATGTAACATTGCTTTCAATATATAATTTCATCAACTTCACCTAAATATAAAGTTTTTCCATCTATAATTTGAGTCTTGATTTGATCCTTGTATGTTTGTTATTACTTATAAGTATAATGCTAACTAATTAGGTTTTAAGAATCAAATAACAATAATACTCCCAAAATTGGATCTAATTTATTAGGCTATAATCGAAGATAATAAGTGAAAACAGCTTGGTTCAGTTTGGTTTGATTTTGGACAAACTTTGGACCGAATACATCTAAAAATGTTATTGAATTTCATCCCTTGGATTCTAAATTTGGAGGTCCGAACAGAGATTTTAACAACTGCCCGCGAGGGATGGGATAATGTCCTTGGTAAGTATTAACAGCAGAAAAGAACAAATAAACGAACAGCCTATACCCATCAGCAGTGTTCGAAGGGCGGGCAGAGGCTGCGTTGTCGGGGAATTAGTTTTCTTATTTTTATTGTTTCCAGAAAACAAGAATAACTACGAAACTAATTCCCTCCGCCCCTGTTAAAATTAGGGAAGGCAGAGATAGGGGAGGTTTATGGAAGATATATATATATATATATATATGATTGAGACGACAGAAAAATTGAATTAGCAAAATTTGACTGGGTTAGTTAGTTTTGATACCCTGGAGAATAAATAAATTATTATAATTATAATCGAATAGGATTTCGAAGAAGAAGCCTTTAATCAATCTCAGGCTGATTAATTTGATCAAGGTAAATCATTGCGTTAAGAAATTAAGTGAAGATGGGTAGAAGAAATGGAGAAAAGAGAGACGAGAGTGTCGCAGTAGCAATAGACAAGGACAAGGGAAGCCAACACGCTTTGAAGTGGGCCGTTGATCATCTTTTGTCCAGGGGTCAATCAATCACTCTTCTCCATGTTAAAAACAAAGCTTCCTCCATCCCCAGCCCAAGTATATAAGTTTTATTATTTTATTTATTTATTTATTTGTTGTTTTAGCTACCAATCTATCTACAAAATGCACTCATGAATGCATGCATGCAAGCAGCTGGGAGCCTCGTAAATATTTCTGATGTCAACGACGATGTTGCAAAAGCATATAAACAACAACTGGAGAACCAAGCCAAGGAGGTTTTTCTACCTTTCCGATGCTTCTGCTCACGGAAGGACGTAGGTTTCTTTCCTTTCCTTTTGTTTTCTTGTGAATTCCTAATTAAGGTTAACTACATATTATCTTCTTTTCTCATTCATACACTTTGCATTACAGATCAAATGTAATGAAATCATACTGGAGGACACCGACATAGCTAAAGCCTTAATTGATTATGTCTCATCCTCTCTAATCGAGATTTTAGTACTTGGCGCACCCTCAAAAAGCGGCTTTGTTAGGTACCTAATTCCTTTGAATTTTCTTTGATCTTCTCTGTTTAACTTTAACACCACAAAATTTCAACTCTAAACTAAGCTGTCTGGGGGGGGCGGGGGGAGGGGGGGCTGCTGCTTGCTAGTGTAAGCTTTGATACATGCTTGCATGCATGCATGCTTCTGATATCTAATTCAGAAAAATTTTGCTCCTCGATCTAACGTATGGTAACTTTGCATGTGCCTATATATGTTGTCCTGCATATTTAATATGTTGACAGAAGATTCAGGACCGCGGAGGTTACAACTAATGTCTCAAAAGGGGCTCCTGACTACTGCACAGTATATGTGATTGGCAAAGGGAAGATCTCATCAGTGCGATCTGCTACCGCTCCCCCTCCAGCAAGAGCTAAGCTGCAGCCCCAGCCCAGTAACATTCCTGAACTAACAGAACCCTCCTCCGCTCGCGCAGTTAACCCCAGATACAGAGGTGTTTTTTCCTTTTATTTTTTGCATGCCTTTTCCTCCTTTAATATCCATCCGCCTTCATTATTTTCTGCCATCCCATCCCTCAAAGGATTTATTTTGCTTCTGTTGCAGCACCTGATAGGCCCCTGAATCCACAACGCAACCTGTATGAAGACATGGAAATCAAGTAATTAATTGATATATAATAAGATGATCAACCATTGTATATATATACACACACACCCCTAACTTTAAAACCCCTTAAAATTTTCAATCTCCTGGAACAGGTCACCATTCACAAGAGGGCGAAATCCAATCAAATATGAGCCCTCTATTCCTGAATCTGACATTTCATTCGTAAGCAGTGGAAGGCCAAGTGTCGATCGCATGTTCTCTCCATATGACAGTATGGAATTTGGAAATCCACGGCCTTCGAGCAGCTCAGATTATGACAATAGAAGCATTGGGTCATCCTACTCAGGAAACATGTCGATGGACTTCAGTTCACAGTACGAGTTCTCATCATGCTCAGAGGAAAGTAGTAGGACAGCTTGGTCATCTCAGAATATGGTAAGCATTATTTTTCAGTCATGAAAATGAGCATAATCAACAGTTACACTGAAAAGCAAACGGCAGTTAAGTCAATAGCTATGCACTTTGGTTTCATTATGTTGTTAAGGTAGAAATTCGTAATTAACTGTTCAGATGCCACAGGATGATGTGGAAGCTGAGATGAGAAGACTCAAACAGGAGCTTAAGCAGACAATGGATATGTACAGTGCTGCCTGCAAGGAAGCACTCTCAGCAAAGCAGAAGGTACTCTCTCTCTCTCTCTCTCTCTCTCTCTATATATATATATATATATTGCTGAAACTGTTTTTGAGCATAATCTTCAAACATTTGAATGTGGCATATAACCATATTAAAATTCTCAACTCAACTATGGTGAAAGTTCCAATTTTCAATACCGTAGTTCTATCCTATTATAATCGTGTTACAGCCTACAGCTCAACCAAATGGGTGTGAATTGAGAATCATCATATGATGTTATACTTCTACTACCCTTAGTTCATTTTTGTTCCTTATTTTTAAGTATGAAAATTATGTGTAGTGCAGCACAAAGAAAAAAAATATATAAACATCCTCTGCTACCCGCTACAAATCAACCACCAGAAAGAATAGATATATAGAGGAAATGTAGGGAACAAATTCAAATTAAAACCAAAGCCTTCCTAATGCAGAACACTTACGCTCAGTTTGGATCTGCGTGTTCTCATTAATTAATTACAGGCAACAGAACTTCAGAGCTGGAAAATAAAAGAAGAACAAAAGAAAGAAGAGGCACGACTAGCTGAGGAAGCCGCACTGTTACTTGCAGAGAAGGAGAAAGCAAAGTGTAAGGCTGCCATTGAGGCAGCCCAAGCAGCTCAACGGATTGCTCAACTAGAAGCGCAGAAGAGAATGAATATAGAAGGGAAAGCCAGCAAAGATGCTGATGAGAGGAAAATGGAAATAAATAGTTTTGGACATGGTCTCAGCTACAGGAAATATACTATTGAAGAGATTGAAACGGCAACAGATCATTTCTCGCCATCTCGCAAAATAGGGGAAGGAGGCTATGGGCCAGTATACCACTGCAACCTCGACCACACTCCGGTTGCAATAAAAGTTCTACGTCCAGATGCAGCCCACGGACAATCACAGTTTCAGCAAGAGGTGCGGATGCAATTAATTCTAAGCACAAATCAAGTTATAAGATGAATACATGCTTTCAATCATAATGAGAAAGCAGCAATGCAAATAGACACATGCGTGCTTGCTTTATGCCCTTATATACACATCTAATAAAATTCTAAACTTCAAATCCTGTTTATTAATATTGGCTTTAGTAAGAATTTGATGAATCATGTCAGGAGGTCTTGTTGATGCATGACATTTACAATCAAACTTCCACATAAAAACTTACAGATTTATATGCACAAGAAATTTTTAATAATAATTAATTACTTTTGAAAGAAGTTTAGTCTTCATGTACATTTTGGGCAAGTCATGTAGGTTGAAGTGTTAAGCTGCATACGACATCCAAACATGGTTCTTCTCCTCGGAGCTTGCCCTGAGTATGGCTGCCTAGTCTATGAATACATGGCTAATGGGAGCTTAGAAGATCGCCTTTTTAGGCACAATAACAGTCCCGTGCTTTCATGGCAAGTAAGATTTCGAATTGCAGCAGAGATTGCGACAGGCCTTCTTTTCCTCCACCAAACCAAACCAAAGCCACTTGTGCACCGTGACCTGAAACCTGCCAATATTTTGCTTGATCGTAACTATGTCAGCAAGATTAGCGATGTTGGCTTGGCTAGGCTTGTTCCTCCATCAGTTGCCAACTCCGTAACTCAGTATCGTATGACAGCAACAGCTGGAACATTCTGTTACATAGATCCAGAATACCAGCAAACTGGAATGCTAGGAATAAAATCTGATATCTACTCACTAGGGATCATGCTTCTACAAATAATAACTGCTAAGCCACCAATGGGTTTGGCCCATCATGTTGAGAATGCTATCGAGAAGGGAACTATTGCTGAGATATTAGACCCAGCTCTGAGTGACTGGCCAATGGAAGAGGCCTTGATCTTTGCCAAGTTAGCCCTTAAGTGTGCAGAGCTGAGACGAAAAGACAGACCTGATCTAGGACAGGTTGTATTGCCTCAGCTTAACAAATTCAGAGATCTTGCTGAATCAAATATGCCTTTTGTCACGCTTGGTGGCAGTGCAGGGCCCTCACCAAATCAGAGCCAAATTTCCACCTCCTCAATGCAGGTAAACCTATACATAAATGGAAGAAAGCTAGCTGCAATTATTTTATTTCACAAAAAGTAGATATCCATTTAAATATAAGAGCTAAATAAATCAAGGAGCTGTTTAGATTTGCAAGTATAAATAGAAGTAGTGTAGTTTCATTTTCATACCAATAAATTAAAAAGAAAACCATCTTTAAAACGAGAGCTTAGTTAGTTAAAGAGGATGAAGGATGAAGAAGTTAAATAGTAATTTAAAACTTTGTTGATATTGAATTTAGATTACATTTATTAATTAAATAAAAAGCAAATTTGCCCCATGCTATACCTGTCTCTGATTGTCACAAATT
Organism: Adansonia digitata; assembly: GCA_029448705.1. Taxonomy (NCBI): domain Eukaryota; kingdom Viridiplantae; phylum Streptophyta; class Magnoliopsida; order Malvales; family Malvaceae; genus Adansonia; species Adansonia digitata. Next base: position 180,823 of record JAQSVH010000010.1, read on the forward strand.
CTACAATCTGTAAAATATATAATTCGTCCTCTTCCGTTTGCTTCTTAATTAGGATTATATTAGTGAACCTCAGTTCCTGCATTCTGGATACGAAAGCTCATCGAGCGGCTCAAAGCCATCATCTTTCATTGGGAGACGATAAGTGAGCATCCAACAACGTTTTTCCTCTTTTTTTTTTTCCTTTTTTTTTCCCCCTTTTAGTTCATAACTTTCCCTCTGGACACTTATTATTTGCTCTCTTTTTATGCAGCTAGAAAGACTGGTGTCTTATCGAACTGGCCAAACCAGCACAAGAATTCAATAGAAGGAGCTGAAGTTTGCCTTCAAAACATATACAAGTTCAGAAGTCTGACAATTCTAATTTATTTCAGTTTTCCATTTATTTGTTTCTCCAGACAAACATTATTAAGATCAATGTAACTCTAAAACTTCTATAAGCATCTTATAGGAAGCTGTTAGCTGTGCTTCATGTACACGAAGCCACTGAATGCAGACGTGAAGGCTTTAATATCAAGATATGACATATATATATATATATATAATATTCCTGTCCCGGAAATTCAAAATGAAATATGAACAGAAGTTCAAAATGTTTGAAGCTCAAGTTTAGATCATGTTAGGAATATCTTTATAACTTAGCAAAGCTCTAAATAAATGTTTTTCCAATCCTGGTATCCGAGTAATAGAATGATGGAAGATGTTGCTCTTCCCGCTCTTGCAAGTTGCAAGCTACCTCAAAATAATGTTATTGGTCACATCAAATGGCACTCATGCTTTTCCTATAATTTATTGTAACTTTTATATGATTTATAATTTTTTAATCTCATAGTTGTATTTGATGTTTTATTCAAATAAATTATACATATTTAGTTTAAATTAAATAAAAAAATTTAACTATTTGTATGATATAAAAAATTTTAATTATTAAATATATATTGAAAAAATAATATTCTTGATTGACATAATAGATAAGTTAAATCTATTTAAAATTTTATGTACTTGACAAATACAATTATGTTACTAAATATAACCAACACTTTGTTAAAATATTATTCATTTAAAAAATTAAAAAATATGCAAAACAAATATATGTATATATATATATATATATCCTTGAATTTGATATGTTAAACATGAAAAGAGAAAGAAATAAAAAGGATGGATTTAGCCAAACAAGTGAGTTTGGGCGGCCGGCTTTCATGTCATTGGCTTAAATTCCCCAAATTCTGACATCATTATATTCATGAATTGGCTAGAGAAATGCCAAATGTATGGTTTCTAAGAATCTCTTGTTTTCGATACTGTATTTGTTTTTTGTTTGTTTGATGCTGATAACGTCTTTCCAATAGTTAATAATACCGCTTCATGGCTGCCGGCCTACACTCCGCAATATTTATTTGTAATTAATGTAAATGCGTGGATTCCTTAGTTTTAGGTGTTTAGCTGACAGACTGAGTTCATCAAACAATAATGATGAGTGGCAGCAGGAACCCCGCTGTTCTACAGAGCGGACGTCTGTTAGAGAGAGATGAGGATCTTCTTCTATTCCAGGAATTGCACAGACGCGAAAAGGATAGAATTGCCACCCTCCTTCAGCCTGTTTCCGATGAGTTTGAACCCAATGGATCAGCAGGTACCCTTATATACATATATTTGTATTATATATTATGTTTTGTCGACTAAGAGCAAGTAATATTTACTAGTTAGCATTGAAATTAATATTGCAGGAAACCTTGCGCTCTACAGAATATCATCGGGGAAGAAAGGATCCGGATACCAGTTTTTCCCCGAAAATAACAAAAATGATTATGATTGGTTTGCTTTTAAACTGCTCCTCCTCATTCTCATCAGTTCACGTGTATCGTACTTTTCATTATGTCACCCACTTAATCTAGTCTAGGATAATTGATTATTGTTTCCTTTCCATTTTTGGATGTGACATATATATATATATATATATAGGTTAAAAACACCACCCGCAACCCCTCTCTTTCCATCGCTTGAAATGGAAGCAAATGCCGCACAAGCTGTCGTCCAACGGGAGTTACCAATCATTCGGCCACTTTCAAGGGTATGCTTAATTTGGCTTAATTAATGCATTTTAAATGCATCCTCATCTCCACTTTTCAGAAATTTTAAACTTTATTTCTTTATTTCTTTATCTTTAATTTATTATTATTATTATTATTATTATTATTGTTATTATATTAATTTTGATACGACTAAAAAGCATGCATGATTAGGGAAGCGTTAAGTTATCCATTCACAACTTAAAATTTGAAAATGACTATGCAGATGTAGAGCGGTGCACTAATTGTTTCATTTATAATACGGTGTATACAATGTGACAATAATTATATATATATATATATAAGTAATTTTTTTTAAATTGCATGGATAGCTTATTCTTTTGACATATGTACATTCTTAAATAAATGTCAAATATCATGCATTAAATTATTTTAAGTAATTTGATTTAAATTTGAAAATATTTTAAGTAATAAATATATTTATTTCTTTTTATATTTTTAATTGATTTACCTTTTAATTTCTTTCCATATATAATAATAGTCATTAACTAAACGAGAATAAACTAGAAACGTTAAAACTTTTAGTTTATTTGATTTAAATTATAATTGATTGGTTTGCCCCGTTCATAGCATACTAAATCTCCCATATCTTTATAATATTTTTATTAATTTATTCACTATTAAATATGCTCATTTTGATAATTTAGTATAGCATACTAAAACTTCCATCTCTTTATAATATTTTTATTAATTTATTCACTGTTAAATATGCTCATTTTGATAATTTAGTATAGCATACTAAATCTCTTACCTTTTCAGAATATTTTATATGACTATTAACCGGTTGATTAATAGCCAATTATGGATTAATGTTTTAAAAAGTTGATTAATTAATAAATAAAAAAAGTTTATTTATGTAATTTTGAAAAATCATATCATCAATTATTCAATTAATAAATTAATCCCATTGATGATATAATTGATTTAGCGATTTGATCAATGATAGATTTAGTATGATTGATTGGTTTGCCTCATGTATATGTATAGCATTTAATAAAAAAATATATGTACATAATATTAAATTTTTTTTTGTGCACGAATATATTAAAGGTCCCATCTCTTTATCATATATAAATATATATATATATATATTTAGTTTCAGTTGTGATCCCATTAGATTGATTACACCTAATAGGTTTAGTTTATATATTTTAGAGTTAATTTACAAGATCCAAATTTGAATAGTTGATAAGAATTTAATTTTTCCTAATTTAATTGTTCTATAATTTCTTCCCTTACTATTATAAAGAATTGTTAGATTTTTAATGTTTTTAAAATTTGAATTTACTATAAGAGTTTCAATTGGATTTTATTTTTTGTAATATTATTTTATCATTAGAATTTATTCTATGTATCAATAATCTTTTCTTAGCATTTTTATCATTATAAAGGAATCGTTAAATTTTAATGTTTTTAAAAATTAAATTTATTATTGGAGTTTCAATTGGATTTTGTTGTTTCTAATGTTGTTTTATCATTATAATTTGGTAATTTTATGGGCAAACATAGGTAATTAAAAATAATTTAAAAAAATAAATAGTTTTAATTTCTTGATTAATCAAAATTAATAAAGGATTTTTTTATTATAATTTATTGTAGAATATTTATGATATAAAATATTCAACTGATAATTAATTCCAAATTTAAATTATGATTACATAAATTTATAATAAAAAATCATTGGAAGAAGTTTTGGTTATTTACAATAAAAATTTAATTTACTTTTTAAATTAATGAGATTTAAGTTACAAAATTAATTGATTAAAAACGAGATTTAGTTGTTACACAAAAATATAAGGAAAGGATTAGATTAAAAAAATTAAGAAATTTCAATTATATACATTAATAAATTAAATTAGGTGTCAAATTATGGGATTCCATATGCAAAATTAATTGATTAAATTTAAAAGTTAGCAATTGCATATTTCATAATAAAAAAAATCAAATAAAAATAAAACTTTTGACTTAAATTTGCAAAACAATGATTGTGATTGTATTATAATTTCCCTCACATATTCGTACGTTAATTCGTATTCAACCTTCTAAATTTAAAATCAAATTTTATTATAATGCCCAATGAATTCAAAAATTTTATTGAAATCA
>JAQSVH010000010.1:242119-252583 GCA_029448705.1 Adansonia digitata
GATACACTAGTAAGCAATATCGATTTACTACCAAAGTCTTTTCATTGTTGATTTTTATTACTTAAATTATTTTCAAGTTTTTTTTTTATTTTGTTTTAAATCAAAAACAATTTAAAACCCCTATTTACTTTTATTGTTTATTTTTTTCTCAACTAGATTCTACCATTTTTCCTATCACATAGTTTTTTTTCTTTCTATTTCCAAATCAGTTTTGAACTTTTAAAAGTCCTTATGGGATACGATCTCCACTTTCCTACACTATCAATCTAAAAATCAAGCTAAAAGAAGTGAGCATTAAAAACAGGTAGCATCGACAACTACCAATATTCTCTCATCTTTCCTCTATTTTCTCTCTTTTCTGGTCTCATCTTTATTTCCTGTTACCTCCATTGTCATTCTATGACACTTTATTCTTAGGTACACCCATTTGAAGCTATATATTACTTGGACTTGAAGGTGGACGTCAAATATGAGTATGTTGACACAAGTATATTCAATTTTTTAAGGTTTTTTCATATATTTGGAGCAACAAACCTCCATAATCCGTATCTTTATAGGTCGAGTATATGTCATGCACAGATACTTCAAAGAAAATAAAGAGCTAAAGCAACATAGTTTTGAAGAATTATACCATGTTGGCGATACAGGACAAGCATACAAAAAGCAATTTTGACCACAACAGAGCAGTTGCAACACAGATCAATTAGTTCAAAACAACTAGCATATTTGAACAATTTATAATAACTGGAAAGACCTATTTACCCAAGTGCCAAAGCTCCTGACCACTGAAGCAAGAAGCCAAGAAGAGCTGATATAAGGATTGCTGAAGCATTATTGAAGCTCCAATGGAAGGTGAGCACACCCGGGGGATCAAGGAAAGGAATCATAGAAACCAGAAAAAGCAAAGTGATTGGAGTTGTTTTCCACATTAACCTGGCCAAAAATTTCATAACTTCAACAAACACTTGAGTTTGAAATTTTTACAACAAAATTAACATAAGGAGAATAAAAACTTGTTTGGACATCAAAAGAATAGAAAGGAAGAGAAAAGCCCAAGGGAAACAATGGATAGGTAAGAAAAACAGAAAAGGATGGATAACAAAGAATCAATATGGAGAATCTATAAGGCCTCAGGATACACAACAAGATGTAGCCCACTCAGGTCCCATACCCAGCTATATTCCTAACTGTTTGATCCCGAGACCTCCAAGTTGAAAGCCTTGGTATCAAACGGAAGGTTTTCACCTTCTGGAGATGAACAAAAAGGGAATGAATCATCCTTCAGTGTGCCCTTTTTTTTACGCCCCCCAAAATTAGAGGAATAAGAGGACAGAGTGGAAATCTTCTATCCATTCTCCCTGCCCCTTTCTTTGCCTCATCAACCATATTTGGCCACATGGTATATAAAGTAAAGTGACATATGGCAAAACGCGGTTGATGAGGCATAGTAAGGGACATGGAGAATTGGCAGAAGATATCTGTTTGATTTCGTTGGGCTAAGCTTATCCTTTGCATTCCTTTCCAAAAGAACTCCCATATAAACTAAAAGTGTGCTCAGGGAAACCGCAACATACGACAAAGCTGTCCAATTCTCTTGTTGCTGCATGTTGGACCAAAGGATTTTATTGACAGCACTAGGGATTATCCATGCCATTGCTACACAGGCTCCAAAGAGGTTGAATTGTAAATCAGTTACCGTAGCAATTGCAACACCAATAGATACAACTGTTAGGGCAACCACCTGACAGATTTCATAGGAAGAATTTCAAAAAAAAGACGACAAGCATTACAAACTATAGTGTTCAGTAATAACATAGGGTATCTCACAATATGCAATAAATCTCAAGCAATGTTGCACACAGATAAATTCAAGAGTTTTGGAAAGCTCAGAAACCCGATGAAGTCTCATTAATTATGCAGGAAGAAAATATAAAAGGATTAGTATATTACAGTTTTTTTTTTCATTCTTGCACGGGACAACGAATAGAAAAATGTACGATTAGAATAATCCGAAAAGCGTCTCTGAACATGCCCAGTTCCTCTTTCAAGCCTAAATTCCTTGCATTACTAATGTTTGCATCACTTCGATGCATTATAAAGGAAATCCTTCTGCTACCTCCATATGGTATTGCTGTTATAGGCACTTCCTTAATGGTTTTCTTACCGCATTGCTCGGAGTCATGATAGAATAGTTTTCTACACTAAGATCCCCTTAATTTAGTCATATTACACCTATGAACCCTTTAAAAAGGTAGAAAAATGTAATACGTTTAAAAAATATAATGGCATAATCCTAAAACCACAACACTGTCATTGCAAAAGCTTCAAACAAACTAAAACTTATAAAATATCAATACCTAGTGTATTATGTCTTCTTAACAACTAAATTACATGCCTATAGTTTAAAAAGGAAATTACAACTTAGACTACGGATCCTTTTAAGTATTTAAGTAAATTAAGCAATCATTTCTGGGCATAAAAACAAATGCCAATTTCCCAATATAGGCACAACATGCTTGAAAGCATCATGAAAGAGGAAAACGAATTTAATCAATAAAGGATGAGAAAACAACTACGACAAATTTAAACATCTTTGTAACACACATAAGCAGGAGCACAATGTGTACGCAATCAGTAGTCCAATAAGGTGCAAGAGAGCAGATATGTACTTCCTTGCAAGTGGTGACAATGTTTTGAAATAATCAAAAGATCCACTAGATGATAGCTCCATATCTTCCAATTTTGGAAGAAACATTATCCTATGGTCATGATGAATAATAATGTCCTGATGGAAAATAATAGCAGTCTATTTCTTCATCTAGAGAAAGATCTAAAAATTTATATAAACTCCGTACAAAGAACTTTCTCATTGCCATTCTCTCCTATCGTTATAATTAAGGCCAGTAAACTTGATATTGACAATGAACCTTTTCCAACTTCACAGAAAAGAGAAATAAACAAGTTACCTTGGGGAAAGTCACTCTCTTCTTATACCAGATAAATTCTGCAAGGACAATCGATGGCGTGACAGCGATCTTAGCCATCTGATAAAATCCCACACTGAAAAACAAATTAAGTAACAATTAAGTCAAAGGGTCCTCCAAGAGAGTATGGTTAGGCTTGTTTAAAGAGAAATAACATATCTTACCTGTTGTATTTCAAGCTGACATTAGCAAGACCTGTAGATAAAGACATAACAATACCAAGAGTAAACAAAGACAAAGAGGTTGATTTCGAGGGTGGAGATGCTGGGAGCAGGGACAATGAATTCAAAATGGCCATCAATGCCCAGCTGACAGCATAGTGAATGAAAGTCAGAAATACTGGAAAATGGAATCCTACATTTTTAAGTACCTGAAAACACAATAGAAGTATACCAATCATATAGGACAATTCTGCTACAACTAAAACCAAGTTCGCAACAAATAGTTGTTTTACTTATGGGAAAATTTGGCATACAAACCCATTTGTTCATGAAAATAATACCAACAGCAACAATAAAGTTGAAAGCAAGAGCAGCAACAGGGCCACAAATTTGTTGCTGTTGACGCTTTGCACTTTCAAATGAGTTGAATTTGTTAAAGAGCGAAGCTCGCAAGTCCTCTAGGGCTTTTCCTGAATTTGTGAGGCAAGTAACAGAATAAAAAAATGACGAGAAACATATTGGAGGGAATAATATTTTTCAATATATTCATAGTTTATACAGGTTCCAATGGTTAAAAATTTCAATCCAGAGATGATATAACAAAATCAATTAAATAGAGTTTAAAGAGACTTCTGAATGGAACTTCAACAGCCCTACTGCACACAACAGGAATAGGCAAAAATATTTGGTGGATGGTAAGGGATAAAGTGTACCACAAATGGATTACTAAATGGTTCCAACAGTTTTCAGACAAAGTAAATAGATGCAACTACATTGTAACTTTTCAGCAATTAAGGATAGAGCTTACTAAAATTATCACACAACCAAAAGGCAGATCGACAGCAACATTGTACAATTAAACAGAACCAAAATGCTGTGTTTTACAATTATGCATTTGTAATGGAGAAAAATATTTCAGAAGAACTGTCTATTCGAATCATCCAGTCCAGATGACAAGTATTTTGTATAGACTTATGAAGTTCAGACTGCTAAATGTGCCTTGATTTAGGCTTACTCTTGTGCATAAAGAAACTCTTCACAATTGAAAAATTGCCATCAAAACTCATTACGCTTGGAACAGATAAAGATAATATATCTAAGAGTTATCGAATACAACAAGCTAATTAAAATTAGAGTTTAGAAATCAAAAAGGATGCTCCTACATTGTTGCTTTTGGAATATAGGTTGTTTGAGTATTTTCAATTCCAAGATATCACAATATTGAGAGCTGAATAAATGCTACTTGGTAGACATTCAAAGGGAGTTTTTTTTTCCATCTACAAACAAAGATTTTGTGAAATGGATTTCCACTAGATCTATGAATTTCCTTGCTAAGGATGCAGAAGAATCCTCGAGGTGCATTTATTGAGTAGTGTGATATGTGCTCGTAGTGTACTACTTGAATGGAAAGTATTTTCTGGTTGCTCTTGATACTATGGTAGCTAATACTCTTCAGATTTTGTTATTTATTCCCATTTTTTCTGATTGAAAATTCTGGGCTAATTTAATAATTGTTACATGTCTAAACAAAGATAATTGCTTCCAGAAAAGAAAAAAAAGTTTAAACATCTACTCCTTGAAAAGCAAATCACAAGCATTCGAATTTTCCTTTTAAGTAAGTGCAAAAAGGAACATGCAAGCCAAATAGAGTGTAAAAATGGATTCTTGAAATAACTATGGTGTCAAAATATTGCAAAAAATAGAAATTATTGCTGGAGACAAATCCTAAATTTTAATTTCCCTAGAAAAAGCAGTATCACGAAATGGCTCGCAAATGTTTGAGGAAATGAACCCCGCCTCCCAACCATCATCATCAAAAATTAAAAATTAAAAATTAAAAACAAAAGAGAGCAAGGAAATGAGAGAAGAGGAGAGTGGTTTTACCCCTTTCGCCAGCATCGCTGTCCTTCCGCTTCAGTATCTTCCTCACATCTTTCCTTACTAAAAAATTGAAAATCTCGCGGCTACACAGCATTTTTTTCCTCTTTAGATTGCTCTTTTTTAAACTTTCATCACTGCTTTAGTAGTGTGAGTCCAAGCTCATTCAGCAAGATGGAACGAAGGTTTTTGCTTTTGATTATTTTATTGTAAAGTATTTAATTGTAAGAACAAGGAACAAAAAAAAAAAAAAAAAGAAAGGCAAAAGTTATATGTAATAATCTATTTATTGCAAGAAAAAATAGGAACGACGTGGCAGTGATAGCGGAACATTGAAAAGCTGTCGGGAATCGGGATAGAGAGAAAATCACGGTGTTACTGTTCAATACCTACCTACCGACATCTAGAGTACTGGGAAAAAGAACGTGTCTTTGTGCTGCTGGGGTTTGGTTGCTTGTGACGTAGCGTTCGAGTCCACGTGAAATCTACTGACCTTCATTCACGGCGCTGGGCAATGGGAAACGGGAAATGGGCAATGCAAGGACAGCCGTTTCTCTACGCGTCAATCAACAACCGCTCATTTGTATACCTACACCCCCACATGCATGTTAGAAACCGGTTACCATCAATAATAACACTGTTGGTTTAACTTAACACCTATTTCATTCGGCCCGTATAGAACGGAACCACACTAAATCTATGTTTGATTCTTTTTTTTTTTTTTTTGAAATCATATATTCCCAATTCCCATTTAGTGTCAATTTAGTCTTTCTTGTAATATAAATCTTTTTGAAAACAAACTTCTTTTCTAGTACATCGATCCGCCAGTAAATCTCAATAGTCTTCTTTCCAATCCTATTAATAACTTTCCTTTACTATATGAGTTTCAGGAATAATCATTTCCATCTAGTCTATTTATTCATCTACCTTTTTTTATTTTTTTTCAGAATCTTATTCGACAACAAGGTTTTTAGGTTGAAATCTCCTAAGCTACTCATCAGGGATGACAGCCGTTGCTTGCTTTGTCAATGTACTTTGATGTTTCCATTATGGCATGCTCGGCAGTTTCACTGATTATGGAGAGGGAAGATGATTCTGAGTATGATTAAGTTAGATAGAAAAGGTGTCGTAACGTTCACTGGGAGCCATCACAGCTGAAAACACTTCATTTAAAAATAATTTGCTGTGATCGATGAGAAAGAAGTATTTCTCGTATTAGAATTGGAGGAGATCATTGAACTAAACACTCATCCAACTAATCTTTAATAGCTACTACGAAGTAGCTCAAAAATTAGAGTCGTCACCGATCATTTGGGCTAAATATGACTGGACACTTATTAAAATCGATTCCTATTGAATTATGAAACTCAAAAGTTTGATTTTAAAGTCTAAGTGAACTAGAGTTAGGTAATTATGCTCGAGAGTTAGTTATGGTAGGGAAAGGTTAGTACCCTACAATGCCCTAAATCGATACTATCTAGCTATAGATGTCTTGGTTTCGGCTATCTTGATTTTAATTTTTCATTTTTTAGTATAATCCCTTTTATACTTAAATGAATTTTTAGAAATAATAAACCCAGTTTTTTCTCGCTAAAATTTGAGTTCCACCATGTTCTTGACTAGTGAAGGAAACAAAACATAAGGTTTTCGATTAAAATGATTTCTGAATTCAATTTTGAAACGGTGTTTTGGATTAGGCATCGGAAAGGCCTAGCGTGAAACATTACCTTGATGATTTTTGAAAAATATTTAATTTGGAAACATGAATGTAAAAACATCACCAACAAAGAAAGAGTGTTAGTAACTCATGAAATCATAAATAAATATAGCATGCAAAATAATAAAAAGAGCAAAAAAAGGAGGATCACTCAGGAATGTATCTTTTAGTTGTCGTCGACTATCTAAAAATAATCGATTAACAACTTAGAGACAAGCTTGGAATTGAAAGGTGATTAAGGAATGAAAATCGAGGCAGGTTGCAAAATCTGGGGAAAACTTGGGGGAGAGAAAATCTTATTTTTTAGGAAAATTTTGAAAAAGACTGAAAAACTTAAAATGATCGAAAATTTGGTGACTATTAAAAAACAATGCAATTTCAATATTTTTAGTAAAAATGGTAAAATTTGTTTTAAACTGAAGAATGTATGGGAAAAGATCGAATTAATTTTTCAAAAAAGGATTGAGCCTTAGACCTATGCATGACTTATAACCTTACTTTGGCACTAACCAAACTCGATTTTGAGGCATCCGAATGCATCAAAAGAGTGGACATTGGTAATAGTTAATATTTCCAAGTGTTAGAAGCAAGGGAGAGCACGTGCTAACAAGTTTTTTAAATTTATTCTGGGCTCGTCCAGACTCTAAATCAGGCAAATGATATGGCATTAGAAAGGCAACATAACGAGGATTCATCTAAAAATAGTCAATAATTCTTAGAAAATCTCTTCCTAAGAGATAAATAATTTTTAAATTCAGACTTAGTTTAGCATTGCAGCTAGTGTAAGCAAGTTGTTGCAGCAAATTTTGATGAAAAATCATGTCAAATTTATTATGATTCAGAAAGTCACAAATTATATATCATCGGAAAGAGAAGTTGATATAGTTTAATGGAAAATATTTTAAAACATGAAATATCCTTGAAAGGGTAAAAAACGAGTTGTATTGGGCACTGATCACTTGGCTCATGGGTTCCAAGCAATGCACAATCAAAAAGCATAACTCTTTTATCCAGACTTGAAATGAGTCAAAAAATGCTCGTTGTAAAGATAATTCGATGCAATTTGAAGGAAAAATCCACAAAAAAATTCTAGAAAATCATTTAAGGGTAGACAATAATTTTTCAACTCAATATATTGTGGCTACCAAAAACAAAATAGGGGGTTTACGATTTTCGATTACTTAGACTTGAATTGGGTTTTGGACATGCAAATGTCCTATTGTAAGGGTCCATGCAGTTGGCTAATAGGTCCATCCTAAGCCTTTGGGTTAGTGGGGCACCTGAAAAAGCTATACATTCAACAATAATGACAATGAGGCTCATCATCAAGGCATTACCACAAGTAACTTTAAGAATCAATATAAGAAGGTTTAAAAATAGAATATATTTGTCTTTTTCAACCATGAATCCCAGAATTAAAAGCTTGATTTACTTCAAGTTTGATAGCATCAAATAGTGAAAAATAGGAGCCATGATTAATCCATCATTTTGGATTAATAATAACTCATCTTAGGCTATTTATAAAATCAAATTTGTAACTCAAGCAAGCATTTTTCATTAAATAGCATGAATAAAAATGCATAGTATCAAGCATCAAGTCATGAACTTTCTCACATAAAAAGGTATTTTAACAAACATGTCATCTTCAAACATGGAAAATGACATGATCAAGCCATAAAATGCGAAACAAGCATAGATAACATGAATCATGGCATGGAGATTGAACAAAACACAGAGGCACTAAAACATTGAGTCGGTTGAAACTTAAAAGGATCAAGGGAGGTGATTTTCATTATCAAAATGCACCACAAACACATGCATCAAAATTAGCCATTTGGAACTCAAGAAAAATGCATGAATCCTAATGGGTCATGGCCAACATGAAGAAGGCTTACTAAATGAGATATGCAAGCTTAAAAATTCAAATAAGTAGAGATGGAGGAGTATACTAAGATGCTTTAATTCCCCAAGCTTTTCCTTTTTTTAGCCTTTTCTTTGATTTTTTTTGCTTTTTTAGCTTTTTTTTCTTGAAATTTTTAAAGTTGTTAAGGTTTTTGGGTGGAAGAAAAAAAGAAAAGTTAATGTGTTAAAAATAAGGAAAATAAGGGATTTCCCTCTAGAAAGGGTAAAATTACCTTTATTTTTTCATTTTTCATGCAAAATTTAGCCCTTCAATCGCCCTCATGTCCTTGGCTATGTTTTTTCAACATTTTATTGGCCAAAGACCTTTACTTTAGGTAGAGTAGAGGCTTCCCATTAGTCACCATTATAGACACCTTATTTTGTCTGGGCTACTTTTTTAAGCAATCTGGAGCACAGACGTGACAGAGGTGATGATGTCAAGTGACGTTGTCGCCCAGCGAGAAAGTATTTTGAGGAGGTCAAGAAGGTCAAGGGATCATATCAAAGGTAAATGCAAAGATGTGGCATCATATGATGTTTCCAGGGATAAAGGATATGAGAAAATTCATAATTTTACTTAAATGTATCGATACATGGTTTTCATGTATCGATACAATGCTCCAACGATCCAAAAATTTGAAATGTCCCTATTTGTATTGATACAACATGTAGATGTATCGATACATCTACCTCTGTATCGATACAGGACCTCATGTATCGATTATAGGCCATGCCAAGACCATAATATGCATTCTGTAAAGAAATATATTGATACATATCAACATGTATGGATGCAGTGGTTCATAGTTTCAATACAATGATTCATAGTATCGATACAATGATCATTATATTGATAGAATGTTCATTGTATCGATACCATCAAGGTTTTTGGACCAAATGTATCAGTATGTGCAGGCCATTTTTGCGGTCCGGGTATTTTTGACTCATCCACCGTTGATCCAAAACTCGATTTTAACTCATTTCTTTGCATCAGAAAAGATTAAAACACATATCAGATTACAAATTTAGGCTTTTGAACTAACCAAAACATTTTTTTGAAGTCTAAATTAGATCAAAAGGGTCAATATCACATGATCATCATACTCCTTCCTAGTTGTTGACCAACATCACCATCAGCCACCCTATTTGCTGAAAAATCATTTTAGCATTTAAACCAGCCACCCTATGCCTATCACATTGGTAGCAAGTTGCTCTTTACAGCCACTCTATAGCCACCATGCTGAATTCACTTTTGTTCCTCTTGAGAAATGACCAAAAAACACTCCAAATTGGCTCCAAAATGTTGGTATAAATGGACCACTCCTATCTCAGATAAAAAAGGTTAGACTCCAGTTCATTTTCAGCTTCAAAATCACATTCCCACATCAAGAAACTAGAATCCCGTAGCTCTTCGCCCATCACCCAAAAATAGCCCCAAAACACTCATTCTTAACCATTAAATATTAAAAAAAATCACCCAAATCCATACCAGAACCAGTACCTCATTAATTTTCTCATTTTCTTGCTTATTAACAACAAGGAAAAGAGGAAAATTCAAGCCATCTCTACTGCTCTAACTATTCGACCAAAAAGTGAAGTTTTATTGGTATAACTTCTCACCTTATCACTTTCATCTTCTGTTTTTCAGCAGCTTCATCATTTTAGTGAACTCTCCATGTTTCCATCACCCTTGGGATTATCATGCATTATTGTGGCTTTTGGTTGTAGTAGATTAAGAATTCAACGCCTTAATGCCCCTTTGATGTGCAAAATGCCTCATTTCATCCTTATTAGTTTGATATCTCTTGCTCATGCATTTTAT
>JAQSVH010000010.1:275634-293426 GCA_029448705.1 Adansonia digitata
TCTGCAATGTATCGATACGTACAGGCCATTTTCCACGGTCTATTCATTTTTTACTAGTCTACCATTGATCCAAAACTTGATTTTAACTCATTTTTTTGCATTAGAAAAGATCAAAACTTATATCAAGTTACAAATTTGGACTTTTGAATTAATCAAAACATTTTTTGAAGTCTAAATTAGATCAAAGGGGTCAATGTCATATGATTACCCTACTCCTCCCTAGTTGTTGACTAGCCACCCTATTTGCTGGAAAATCATTTCAGCATTTAAACCAGTATGCCCATCACACTGGCAGCAAATAGCTTCTTACAGCCACTTTATAGCCATCATGCAGACATCACTTTGTCCCCCTTGAGAAATGGCCAAAAACACCTCCAATTTGACTCCAAAATGCTGGTATAAATAGACCACTTATATCTCAGCTAAAAAAGGTTAGATTCTAGCTCATTTTTTAACTTCCAAAACAGATTCCTACACCAAGAAAACCATAATCCCGTAGCTTTTCACCCATCACCTAAAAACAGCACCAAAACATTCATTCCCAACCGTTACACATTCTAAAAATCACCCTTATCGATACCATAACCAAAACCTCATTATTTCTCTCTTTTTCTTGCTCATTAACAACAGGGAAAAGAGGGAAATTCAAGCCATCTCTACTGCTCCAATTATTTCGCCAAAAATTAAAGTTTTTTGGTATAATTTCTCACCTTATCACTTTCATTTTCTATTTTTCAACATCTTTATCATTTTAGTGAGCTCTCCATGTTTCCATCACCCTCTTAGGATTATCATGCATTATTGTGGCTTTTGGTTGTGGTAGTTTAAGAGTTGGATGCCTTAATGCCTTTTTTGTGTGCAAAATGCCTTATTTCATCCTCATTACTTTGATATCTCTTGCTCATGCATTTTATGTCATATCCATGCATCTTGTTATCCTTAATCCACGTATGAATCATTAGCCTAACACATTTCAAGCACATTTAAACATTAGCTTGCATGAATCATTGTTATTTTCAGCATCTATAACATTTTCTTGTTACAATCCATAACATTTTCTTTGTCTAAACCATTGGTAAAGTTAGCATCCCCATTCATGTTATGTGCCATCCCCTTGTATGTTTGTTATCTTTTCCTTGTCAAAATGAATGTTTACTGACTGTCAAAAATTGATTTTCAAAACACCTCCAAGCCAAGCATATTAACCTCAACTAATGAGGATTAGCATGGACTTCGCATTTTCCTTAAAGTTAGCAAAATATCTTAGGGAAAATTAAGTTTCCCAAATCTGGAATCCTGGTTAAACAAGCTCAAATCTTTTGATTTTGCAATGAAATGGCCTTACAATTATTCCTTAAATGTTTGTGCCTTGTTTTTTAGTCTAAATCATAAGTGGTATGATCAACAGGCAATTTCATCATCCCAAACCACTCTGGGGCTATGCAAATGAGTTTGTGATGTTCATGCCACTCTTTCCCTTTAGTCATAGACGTTTGAATGTCAATGACTCAAATTTGGACCCGTAAACAAAAAGAAAATAAGAAATATCCCATGCTTTGCTTTGTCCCCTGTTGATAGCACAACTGTTGCAAATTGAAAAATCACTTTAAAATCTTAAACGATTTTTCATGATTTTTTTTATATTTTTCCCTTAAAGTGTGTCAAATTATCTCTAAAAAGTTGTCTTATTCACCCTCGGATCATTCTAAATGAGCGAGTTATGATTTTCCAAATCTATACCATCCAAAACCTCTAGAATCTGAACATGTATTCTAGTTGGGCCATTCAATAAATGATTTTTCCAAAATTTTCAAGCATTTCTCCTAAACGTTCATGAAACTCCCTTTCTGGGAAGGTATTATTTGCAATTTTTTGATACCAAATGAGTCTGGAATGGTTTTACAAATTTTAACACACCTTGTCCCTCGTATGCTCTGCCGACATTGAAATTAATCTGAACTTAAAAATTTATTCCACTGGAAAGTGACTTTTTGGGATATTGGGAATATTTTTAGATTGACCTTCATCGAGTTAGCTATCTAGCAGTATCTTGTCCAGCCACTAAAGCCTTCAAACCAATTTAGAATAAATTCAAAAAGTGGGATCGCGTGATGCTGTCCCCTGGTCTCAATCATGGTTAAAATTAACTTGTCTCCTCGAATTTCATCTTGAGACATTCGAATGCTTCCGTATCAGCCCAATCAAACTCGAGAACATGCTTCGACCTTCCACAAGCTCGTATCAAGGCATGAACATATTTTACATCTTTACCATCCTCATTTGCAATAATTTTTTTCACCAAAAGTCATCAAAATTCTCACCCATCTTCTAAATCACAAGGGTTTGTCAACTTAATTTTTCTAACTCGACTTCATTAAAAAGTGTCAGATATGTCACTTTCGGGGATACTCCAACCCTGCTCTTCAAATTTGTCAAGATTTAAAAATCCTCCTTTGTCAAAATTATTTGTCATCTATGGGAATACTCTAACCCTACCTTTCCGGAGGGATACTCTAACCCTGTCTTTCAACTACAATTTTTTTCTTTTCTTGGGCTTTCATGAATATGTCAAACAAACCTCATTTAATCAAGAAACCCAGATGCATTTTGAAAATTATCGATTCGATTATTCCCAAATAATCGATGCCAATTGCGAGATAAATTCTAATAGTCCATTCCTTTTCTTTATCATTGCATTGAATGATCCGTGTTATGTTACTTCATTTGTTGCCTCACTAACGTGATTTCTTTGTGATGATTATTTGCATTCATGTTTTCAAATCATTTCAAATAAAATAAAAGGTAATAGTCCACGTGGGTTTCTTTCTAGTGCCCAAAGTGGACATTCCATTTTTAAAGTAAAATCAAGAGGTCATTTTATTAAAAATCTCTATATTTCCCATCTCTCCAGGGTGTATATAAGATTAAATCTTTTCCATCAAAACCTGGATTTGTATTTTTATAAGATTCATGCATTAAAAAAATGTTATATAGAAAGAATTGAAACTGAGATAAGACATAGCTAGTAAGGTACCGATTTCGGGCGTCGCGAAGAAGTTCATACCTCATCATGCGTAACCAACTCTCAAACCCAAATGACAAATCTTTGTATTACGTAGACCACGGGATCGATGTTTTGAGTTTCGTAACTCAAAACATAGGTTTTAACAGGCACCCGATCATGCTTAGCCCAAAATGATCGATGGTGACTCCAAGCGTTGGCCATTTCGTGATGGTCCTCCGAGACTAATAAGATGAATGATTCATCTTATGGTCCCTCTCACTGTGTCATAAGTCAAGAATCTGTACATTCTCGTTCTTATCATGTCGCAAAAGAAAAGTCTCGATCAAGAAGACATTCCAAGTTAAAAAAATATTTTAAGTCGTATGCACTCATAGATCTGCGAAGATCCACCCTAAGGTACGTTGCAGCAAGAAGGTGTGGCTGAAAAAATCCTAAAACCTAGGCAACAAGGTTAGCCTAGAGTAGAGCAGGCACAGTAGATTCCACAAGGCATAGCCAGAGTGGTATAGGAATTAGGTTATTTGCTTGAAACATTATTATTTTCTTACAATTCCAAATAGAAACCTTTCCTTCCGACCTCCAATCCCAATAACTGCCTATTAATCTTACCACAAACTAATTGATACATGGCAATCTACTAACCTTTTTAATATTATGTTAAGTAATTAGTTTTCATTTATTGAGGTAGTGAGTCTGTCATATTGGGTCATGTCAGGGTCAAGTTGGCCCCATAGTATCATTAAGCTCATATGAGTTGGCATAAAAATGTACAATTATGCTAAAAAAAAACTAAACAAGAATTCAATCAAGAAAATATTTCTATCTCTCAATTCTTCTTTTTCCATCTTCTCTTTCTGTTCTTTCCTTTAATTGTTGTTTCTAGCTTTCTCCATTGAATAGGCATGTATCAGTTCGGTAAAAGCTCAACTATATATACCACCCAATAACGACCGACCAATCTGCCCAAAACCCTTTAAAAGCAACCACCACTAATCTAGCAATAGAGAAGTAGCTCGGATGGCCAGGACTCTGCATATTTTGGCTGATTATGCCAATTTTGAAAGTGGGCAGCATAATAGTCCACAAGGGGATCTCATTAAAAAAATATGTGAGGAAACCTACGGTCGCATCCTCATACTTGATGGTGGTGTTGGCACTCTTGATCGTATTGTAACTCTCTTGCTTTTTTCTTCTCTTTTTTCTTTGGAATAAAATGTGCTAATGATTTCAACACTACTAAAATTTGGTTCTGGGTTTTGCTTCTTAAGTCGATATAAGTTTGCTATAAAATGAGGGGAGAGGTAAACTATGACATGATTTCAAACCTAATTAATTTGTGTTGAAGTGGAACATGCATTTTGTTATTTTAAAAAGTTAATTTTTTTAGTTTTTAATTGTATTCAAACACTTGTTTTTTGGTTTTGTCCTTGAAGAAGCTAAAAGCAAGTAGCTAGTAAAATGTAACAACGAAGCCTGATCTGTCAATTTTGATATTTACATAGGTTTGTTTGAGTCACTGTTGTGCAAAGAAACGCAATAAAATAAGGAAATTAAAGTAAGAAAAATAAGAACACACAAGATTTACGTGGTTCGATCAATGTGACCTACGTCCATGAGTAAGGAGATAGATTTCTTATTTCTTTGAGAAAAATTGATATAGAAAGAACAAAAAAAAATAGTTTAGTGCCTTATATATATAATCACCAAATCCTAATTAAACAAGGACAATCCTAATCAATAAGGATAAATTCTATTCCTTATTCTAATCTGATTAGGACTTATCTAAACATAATCCTAATCAATAAGGATTAAAGTCTACTCTTTATCATAATTTGATTAGGAATTATCTAATCAAAATTCACGGCACTCAACAATTCTCCACCTTAACTTGAAATTCCAAGCCTTTAGAACTAAAAATAACTCGCTGCCATCATGCCTTGAAGGGCCTTATGCTATATAAATATTTACTAAGTCTAAGCTATGCTTGAACTTTTCTGCAGGTAATGAATTTGTCAACATATTTGCTAGATTATCTGTTGTGGCTATCTTCTCTATGGAGAATAACTTTTCTTCAATTACATCCTAAATGAAATTCAACCTGACCTCAATATGCGTTGATCTTTCATGATGAACTGGATTCTTAGCCAAGCTTAATGCACTCTGACTATCACAATAAATGACAAGCCTTTGAACATTCAAACCTAAAATATCAACAAGACCATACAACCATATACCTTCCTTGATCCTTTTGTTAATGACATGTATTCTGCTTCAGTGGTAGACAAAGCAACTATGACTAAAGTAATGCTTCCCAACTGATGGCACATCTATATAAAGTGAAGATATAATATGTCAAGGATTTTCTTTTAATAAGATCTCCATCATAGTCAGAATTGGTATAGCCAATAAGACCACTAGTAGAACCATTAGTACCATAAACCAAGCAAATATCAGTCGTACCTTTCAAGTATTGCATAATCCATTTAACTGAATCCCAGTGAGCTTTCCTAAGATTACTCATATATATGCTCACCACACTAACCACATGAGCTAAATCTAGTCGAGTACAAACCATGACATACATCAAGCTCCCAATTGCACTCGAGTAAGGAACTCTAATTATGTAATCTCTTTTTTTATCTGTACTAGGTAGTACACTAGTATCAAGTTTAAAATGAGCTATCGAAGGAGTATTTACTGGCTTAGAATGACCCATTTGAAAAGACTACAGTACCTTTTCAATGCACTTCTGCTGAAAGTCTTGCTCTTCTGTCTTTCCAAATCTCTATGCTCAAAATTTTTTTGGCTGCTCCCAAATTCTTCATTTCAAACTCACTGCTCAACAAAATCTTCAAATTGTCAATTTCAGCCTTGTTCTTAGCTGCAATCAACTTGTCATCCACATATAGCAATAAATATAAGAAGGAACCATTTGGTACCTTTCTAGAGGAAACATAATTATCAAACTGATTATGCACAAAATCATGAGAAACCATAAATGCATTGAACCTCTTATACCATTGCCTTGGAGACTGTTTCAACCTATATAAGGATTTCTTCAGCAAACACACATGGTCTTTCTTTTCAGAATCAAGAAACCCTTCTGACTATGACATATAAATCTGCTCCTTTAGATTCCTATGCAATAATGCAATTTTCACATCAAGTTGCTCCAACTCAAGATCCAATGCACTTACTATGGTTAGAATAACCCGAATTGTCTTATGCTTCACAACTGGTGGGAATAGTTCATAATTCAATTCCCTCATTTTATGAAAAAACCTTTGCAACAAGTGTTGCCTTGAACTTGGTTGGTTCAACTCTAGGGATACCTTCTTTTTTTTTTGAATTGCCATTTGCATCAAACTGGTTTCACACTTTTTGGTAATGTTACTAGGTCCCATGTATTATTCTTTGCAAAAGACTACATTTCTTCATTCATGGCAGTCAACTATTCTAATGCTTTTTTACTCTGAACTACCTTTTTATATAACCTTGGTTCATCAGAAACAATGTTTTCTGCAACCGCCAAGGCATAAGTAACAAGATTAGTATCAATAACCTCAGCAAAGTCTGCATACCTTAGAGGTTTTTTGATTTCCCTTCTTGGTCTCCTTGTTGCTATATTTTGTTGTTTTTCTTTTTCTCTGGTTTGTTCTTTAATATTTGTTGTCATCATCTTTGGAGCTTCAATTTTAAACTCCATCTTTTGGTTAGCACCATGATCTTTATTACTTGTAAGATTATTAAGCTTCTCTCTTTGGCCAAACATAGCAAGCTCATTAAAAGTAACATCTCTGCTAATAATAGAGTTTGGAGTTCTATTCTTCTCAGTACACCATAATATATACCTTTTAGCTCTAGTTGCATACCCTAAAAATATGCATTTCATTTCCCTAGGCTCTAATTTAGCATCATTAACATAAGCATAAGTAGGACAACCAAATATGCGCAGGCCAGAATAATCAGAGGCTTTATCAGATAATACCTCTTAAGGAGTCTTTAAATCAATTGCTATTGATGGAGATTTATTCACCAAATAACAAGCAATATTAACTATTTTAGCTGAGAATTGCTTTGAGAGACTAGCATTTAATCGTATGCATCGAGCATACTAAATAGTGTTTGCTTGATAAGTTTTGCAACCCTATTCTATTGTGGTATGCATCTAATAGTGTGGTGCCTCATTGTACCTTCTTTCTTGCAGAACTTATCAAATAGTGCATTACGAAATTATAGACTATTGTCTGTTCTGAGTGTCTTAACTTGTTTTCTAGTCTGTTTTTCAATCATAGTCTTTCACTCTTTGAACCATCCAAACACCTCATCCTTTGATTTCAAAAAATATACCTAAACTTTTCTAGAGTAATCATCAATGAAAGTAACAAAGTACCTACATCCACCATGAGATTCAACCAGAGAGGGACCCAACAAATCTAAATTAATATACTCAAGGATACCAGTAGAAGTATGCATCCCAAAACTGAATTTCACCATATGCTGCTTGCCCATGACACAAGATTCATAAATTTTAGTTTTCCTATTTCAACTCCACCTAACAATCCTTGTTTGCTCAATACTGCAAGCCCATTATCACTCATGTGACCCAATCTATGATGCCATAACTTTGTACAGTCATTATATTGCTCTAAGAAGTGAGATACTACCACTGATCCCATTACTGAAGTGTCCACCAAGATGTAAATTTCATGCTACAATTTACCCTTCATCACGACTATAGCACTTTTTTGAGACTCTTATTTTGTCATCTTAACCAACAAAATTATACCATTGTTTTGCTAAGGTTTCTATAAAGATCAAATTCTTGCGAAGATCAAGAACATACAAAGCATTAAATGTTTTGACTATCCCATCATACATTTTAATTTGTACATAACCACTACCCCTGACAGTAAGCTCCTTATCATTGCCCAACTTAAAACTATCATTCCATTCCTTAAAAGAAGTAAATAGTTCTTTTGAGAACGTCATGTGATAAGATGCACCAGTGCCCAAGACCTAAGTATTTGCAAAACCTGAAGTACTAACAGTCAAAACATAACTACCTTCTCCTTCATCAGAACTATCCCTAATCACAGCTAAGATATCTTATACTACAACAACTCTACCATTGCTACTTGATTCCTTTTTTTGTTCCCCTTCTTTTAATACGGATAGTCCTTCCTTAGGTGCCCTTTTTTTTGCACTAATAACATCAAAGTCTGCCAGGCCTCAATTTTGAACGTGACTTACCTCTTCTACCATTATCCCTTTCCTTGTTTCTGCCTCTGCTAACAATCAGTCTTGCTTTTGCATCATCTTCATTAGAACTAAAGATTTTTCTCTTCAATTCTTTAGACTGTATCGCATCCTTCACATCACTAATAAAAATACTATCTTTACCGTACAGCATAGTATCAACAAAATTCTCATATGAGATTGGCAAGGAACATAAAAGAATGATAACTTGATCTTCATCATCTATTTTAACCCCAACACCTTTTAAGTCTAAAATAATTTAGTTAAATTGTTAAGATGATCTTTTACTGCATATTTTCTATCATTCGAAAGGTATATAAACGTTATTTCTTATATAATTATTGGTTAGGGATTTCTTTTGATGCTTGTTTTTCAGTTTGCTCCATAACCCCACAACATTTGTTTTTTGCAATCACCTCTCTTAAAGATTTCATCAATTAAACTCAACAGAATCGCGCTGTTCGCCTTTTCCATAATCTTATTCTTCTTTTTCGCCTTTAATTTCATAGGCAATTTTTCTTCTCCTTCCAACGCTATCGCACATCCTTGTTGAATAAGAACAACATCCATCTTTACCTTCCACAGAGTGAAATCATTCGATCCATTGAATTTCTCAATTTCAAATTTGTGAGACAACATCTTGAACAGCAAAACAGAATTGCTCCTAGATGCCCAAATTCAAACAAATATACTATCTAACCTAACTTTGCTACTACTTGTTGTGCAAAGAAACATAATAAAATAAAGAGATTAAAGCAATAAAAATAAGAACACACAAGATTTACATGGTTCAGTTAATGTGACCTACATCTATGGGGAGGGAGAGAGATTTCTTATTACTTTGAGAAAAACTAATATGGAGAGAACAAAAAAAAATAGTGCCTCAATATATATAATTATCAAATCCTAACTAAACAAGGACAATCCTAATAAATAAGGATAAATTATATTCTTTATCCCAATCTAATTATGACTTATCTGAACATAATCTTAATAAATAAGGATTAAAGTTTACTCCTTATCATAATCTGATTAGGAATTATCTAATCAAAATTCAAGGTACTCAATAGTTACCCTTTCCTAAGTTTATAAAAATATCATGTCTTAGGTCAAGTTGAGCAAATAGGAAATACTTTGTTGATGTGATTTCCAGAAAGAAAAAATGGGCAACTTATTATTGATAATAATATAAATTTTTGTTTTTTCCCGACTTTCATTAGATAATGTTGTGTAACAAAACAATTGGAGTTTTATCAATAGAATAATTCTTCAAAATTTTGATTTCACCATCCACATCTTATTTCCAATAAGATATTGGAGTTAAATATCATGTTCTGTCATTACCCTCGTGGCACTTCTTTCCCCTACAATGAATGCTGCTATAAGAGTTTTCAAGCATGTCTCTGAATTGCCTGACAATGGCAAAGATGCTAAAGTAGCTGGAGCTACATTTTGTTCAATCCGGTTATTGGTAGCATCTACACATGTAATCAATTTAATTGGAAAACAGGGCTACTTAATTAAGTCATTACAAGAGAACACTGATGCATCTGTGAGGGCGTTCTCAGTAAGTATGTTTTGTACATTTAAAATATCATCTTAATTTGTAAGAGTTCTTGGGTTCCCTTTCTTGCTCATTTATGCATTTAGGTTATATTTGGTGCATAGGTCATTGGACTTTGAATATGGACGAGGACAGAATAAGATGGAATTGATTGATGAATTATCTTTATTGTGTAACTTTAAGGCTCTCATCTTATTTGTGTAACGTTGTTTGTGTAGGATATATAATCCTTTTATCTTTGCATATGGTTGTTTAATCCTATTAACATAAGATAATTATCCAACTAATTGTTCTATCCTTCAATTCAAAAGCTAAAGTCACTTACAAATGTGGCACTAAATAAGAAGTTATACTATCCATTCCTATCCTAGGCTTGAAATGAACCTTAAATCAATAAAGCCCTGGCTAAATTCTGCATGGTTAGTTTTACTTTGTAAAAGATTGAAATTCGATGCTTCTTTATTCATAATTTCATGCGTGCACACCTATCTTATCTTTGTCTAGGGGAATTCATGTGCTTTGGCCGTGTGTTTGTTTTGGCTGGAGGGCTTTGTTGGAATGGACTATTGTCGAAATCAACTAAATGTGTCCCTTGTGAATTTTAATAAAGATTTAGAGAACTTAAGGGGGGCCTGTCCCAATTGGATGTCTTCTTGTACCTGTCTTGCCTTGGTGGGGTTATGGTTGTCTTATTAATTTTGAAGTTCATTTCTTTTCCTACAAGTCATCTTCTAAGCTTTTGCCTTAGTACTGAAATGATGTCTCTTCCGTTGACAACTTTCACCTCGTGAAGAATGTTAATAAAAATTTTCCTTGGTGCCTCCAGCTTCAATGTAAATTGAGGCTCTAACCATGATGGTGTTTGAAGTTATATGGATTTATGCATAGCTGAAAATCCATCTTTGTAATACTTTAGATAAGGTATTGATACCTTCTTTTATGATATTGGTTTTACTCTAAGTAGCTGGTTTTATGCTGAACTTATCAGATTGAGGAATCAACATGTCACCGTCTTAGGTTGATAAGTCCAAAATCCACAAGTTGGTTTGGTTGCCTGCTTTATTTATTTGAACCTTTGATGCAGTTCATCTGATTTGACTATTCAACTTAAATCAAAATTGTGATGTCTAGTTTTGGGGGTGTAAAAAGAAAAATTCTCTTTTGGAAAATAGAAAAAAAAATAAAAAAGAAATGTTACCATGCTGATTCATAAGTTCTTGACTCCTACAATTCCCACATATACAAGGCAAGCTTTATTTTGGCAACAAAAAACCCCTTAACGACAAGAAATTTAGGCTTTTGTTTGCTCACAAGCCTTTAGCTGCACTTTTATGATCCTATCTTAGAAGGGGTTGGATGCCTGAGTTTCACTTTATTCTGTTTATAGGTAAAAAACTCATTTAGCTGCGAAGAGGATTCAGAAAAAGAAAAACATTGGAATGATAAGATCATATTGTCTTATATGAAGATTGGAGTAAGGTAAGAACTTTTGGAGTTGGAAAACTAAGTGGATTTGGTTCTGTTAGCTTCTATTTTAGTTTTCTTAGCTTGTTAGGCCTCTTATGCTGGGGAAAAGAACCTGAAAGGAAAAGATTGTGGGACCAAAAGGGTTTGAACTGCAGTTTTTTAAAGTAAGTTACATGCATGTGGAAATAAGTCATTCTCCTAAGTTAACCACACTTTCCCATCAATTAATAAAAAAATGTTGGTTAAAGGGCACGAACAGAAAGGGGATTGAGTCAGTTCACTTTATGAAGTTGCTTAGGATGTTGCATATTGTTAGGATGAGTCCAAGGTTGTATAAGTTTCTCGTGAGCTAATCGCATACAGGTATAGCAAATTAAAGCAGGTGGAAGTGAGGAACATTCCTAGTGCCTTGAAATTTGAAAATTACTCTTCACCCTGGAGGAAAAAATAACATTGATTCAATGATGTGTGGCGCTTATTTGAAACAGATTATCATTTTTTTCCTAACTTTCCATTTAGTGTACTGTGTCTACTTGATGCTATCCTGCTTGCATTTGGTATGTGTTTGTCCCCTGAACAAACATGGAGTCATGGCCACATCTGCAATTAATGGGTTTGGTATTAGACTATGACAGCCTACATTGTGGATATGTCTGTTTTAGAGCAATGGTTATGTTAAAGGTGGTTAGAATAAGAGTAAAATGAAAAGGATAAAAGCTAAAAGGAAAAATGAGCGAGTTAATACAGCCATATGTTGGGAATAATAGGCTATATTTTTTTTTATTGGGTTATAAATTATTAATTGAATGAGATTGGATTTGGCCTTAATTATTTTCTTTAATAAATAACGGGGAGTTTGTTGGCGGGCTAAACACAGTCCTTTGTTTTGGTCTAAGACATTAGCTTTAGTGTAGCAATTTGGGCTATTAACCATAAATATTGTTTTTTGAGCTACTTGTGAGTAATTTGATCTTGGGCCTATTACATTTTATGTCGGAAAGCAAACCCCTAAATTTCAAAATTTAGTATTCATCTTTGTTATAATACTTTATAGTAATGCAATAAAAGTAAATAGATATATGTTACTTCCTTTAATTATTTTAGACCATCACAGTACTGTAAATTGTCCGATGAGTCCAAGCATTTGTATCTTATTTTCAGTTCAATAAGTGCCTTAAAAATCATAGGTTTTTCAGGTTCTGTGAAAGTCACAATGCACGTGGTATTGTTGTGATAGCAGAGGAAGTGCCATCTTATTTGGCAGCAGATGAGAGGTTTGTGGAGTTGCAGGGGGAAGCCCCTGAAGGTTCTTAAAGCACTTGAAGCAGTGATGGGACAACTGAGGAAATTTTTCGTTGATCACGGTGTTCTTCCCTTTTTGAAAAGACAGTAAGTTTGGTTTCTATCGAACTGTTGTTATGTGCACAGCAAATCTTTCATGCTAAGTGGTGCTATCTTCCTTCGCATCACAATGCAATAGTCTCTCAAGATCTTCAAGCAGAGACACGGGCTGAAAAGTCATTTCTGCTTACTGCGTCTCAAAGTGGTATTGGAATTGATCTTCCTGTTACAGTAAGGGGGGGACTCTTTGTTCCTTGAACGTGAAACAGGGTTGGAGTAACAATCCCATCTTCTGGAATTTCTTTCTATGCTCAAGAGCCTGCACTTTCGACAATACATTCTACTTTGGGACTTGTTGGATCTATTGTTCCTATTGTCACACAGGTTTATTTTTTGTGTGTACCTGAATTTTTTTCTTTAATTCCTTTTTGTAAAGGGGCAAAGATGAAGTTTGAGATTTTGATGTTAAACAAGGATGAGAAAGTGAGGGGTTGGAGATAAAATGGAAAATTAGAGGGCAGAAGAAATAGGGTTATTAAGAGGGGAGAGAAACAGAGAGAACAAACTCAAACTCAGTGCTTCAAATTCTCAATAATTCATAGCCCAAAGCTGGTTTGAAGTAG
Organism: Adansonia digitata; assembly: GCA_029448705.1. Taxonomy (NCBI): domain Eukaryota; kingdom Viridiplantae; phylum Streptophyta; class Magnoliopsida; order Malvales; family Malvaceae; genus Adansonia; species Adansonia digitata. The sequence goes on from JAQSVH010000010.1 coordinate 288,914, forward strand.
GCACAAGACGGAAAACCATAAAATAAATGTCAAATAAATCTATAATTAATAATATATCTTAATAAAACCTCAAGTTGATTCTCTATCGCATTAACTATTATGCTAATATAAAAAGATGAGAACAAAATCACTTTGATCCATTTTCTAGTTTCATTCATGCCCTACTTGGTCTAAGGCAATTCGACTTGAGTCGAAGGCTTGAACGTAGCAATTTTTTCTCTCTTATTACATGTTCATCATTACATACATTTAATTCAGTTTGGATATTTTGTAGTGTAAAGTAGGCTTTAGAAGTAAAACTTTGTCATGGTTGCCTTTACCTAGAGTGGACCTGCGACAGTTTCTTTACTCTCTCTCTCTCTCTCTCTCTCTCTCTATATATATATATATATAATATTGGTTTATGTATCATCATTTCTCTTGCTGCAATTCTGGAACCAGGTTGCTCAGACAATGCAAAGAGCATTTTCTTATGCCGTGGACATCATTGGGATTGGAGGAGCTAATATTGCACACATTTGTCGCACTAGTGGAGCTGCGCAAGAGTATAGGGGCCTATCTGATGAAATAACGGTGGACATTAAAGGTACCTCATGACAGGTTCAGTTGGCTCAAAAACTAATTCAGGTAGGAGGCTTTCGGACATGACTTATTTGTTGATTTAGACACAACAAAATTGAATTCTTTGGCCTGTTATGATGGACCTGTGTTCTGCCTTACGAAAATATCATTTGTGGTTGGGAAGTTGATAAATTTTTTAGTGCTTTACAGGATAGAAGGTTCATTAATGTAATTATTACTGGCAGGTGGTTTAAGTTTCACTCTAATTATTTATTACTGTTCCCTTTGGTTAGATAAATGAAGGAACTATTGACTGTTTTGTATTCTCTGGGTTGATTTCTATGGAGGATATAGTTCTCTATAATAATAATAATAATGATGATGATGATGATGATGATGTCATTAGTGTATGCCATTAAATTTATATGTTAAGACTGATTATTAATTAATGTTTTTGGTTAATACACAGGAATTTATGAGAAATCACAAAGAGGCAGTTATAAGCAGCAACAGCAGCAGCTATAGAGAGGAGAGTTATAGGACGTCCTCGTATTCTCAACAGTTGGGCAGCACGTCTTCGTCAATTTCATTGCAACCAACCTATGGCGGAGGAGACGGGGGATCTTCTTCTTCTTCTTTTAGTTTGGGTGGCTACTCTACTTTTTGGGTTTAAAGTATTAACTTTGGAGTGTGTGTGTGTGTGTGTGTGTGTTTATCCAGGTGGTTCTTGGTTGGGATTGGGGCTAGGGAATGCGAAGAGTGCAGAATCTGTTTTTAAGTGTTAGAATGCGTATTAATGTATATGCAATGCAACGTAAAATTGGCCCTTCAAGTTCATGTTTTCTTAATTTGATGTAATGGTAAATTAATAATACCATAAGGAAAAGATGGAACGAATTACATCGAAGATTTGGATTAAAAACTTTAATCATTAGACCATTTTGCCTATTTCTGCGGCCATGTGTAATGTAGATGGTAGATACTGATTTATCCGATGCGAATGCCATAATCTTAGCGCATGGGTTTAGCCGAGTCAAACTTCGAATTTATGTACTAAAATATTTTATTATTAAAATATTTTCGTGTTATATATGTATATTGATAATTTAAAATTAAACTTCTAATACAAAGAGATTATTTTTCGCCCATCAATGGCTTCATTTCAATCTCAAATACATATTACCTTTAATTCCTGGACATAAAAATTAAGTGGTACTCGGATATAGATGTAAATTTTAGAGAAAAGAAAATGGATGCACGCAGGCAGGCTCCTTACCATTGCCTTTAGGTACACGATAATATATATATATATATATATATATATTCTGATCTTGACATTTTTGCTCGAATGGTTTTAGAATTTTGACATTGGATAAATGAAGTTAAAGAATAATACTACTTTCCCTAGAATGCTATTCTCTGCTTCGCACGAGACGCTTTGTTTTAACATTTTATAAGAGAATAATTTAAAGAATATAGTAATAATAATAATTTACTATTAATTATTTTATAATTTAGATTTTTATTTTTATTTTTGTTGTGAAAGTAAATCTTTTATAAGATAATTATTTTAAAAGATATTTACTTTTTCTATATTTTTCCTTATTATAATATAGATATGATCATATAATACGATATAAATAAATAAACGGGTCAAAATTTTCATAAAACAAATTAAAATATTTCAAAATTTATACAAATATATAATATTTTGAATACAATTATTATATTAAAAAAGAACAATACAAAGACAATGACATGTGATACAAAATTGAGAGTTATTTAGATAGTGTTAATTCGATCTGATAATTTCTAGTATAACATAATTAAATAACATAATCATAATATAAGAAAATTAATTAAAACGCGATACCAATAAATAAATGCGTCAAAATCTATATAAAATGAATAATTAACGTATCAAAATTTATATCAATATAGAATACCTTGAATACATTATGATATGAAAAAGTAACTGAACACGATGACACGTGGCACAAAATTTAAAGTTTTTAATAGTGTCTATTGAATTTTAAAATTTTGAAGGTAAATGAATACATCATGGAAAAAATTAAAACACTACATGACAAAAAAAAAGAACACGACACATACACAATGTGTTAAAATTTACCTAAAATGAATTATTAACATATCAAAATTTATATAAATATATAACGCATTAAATACAAAAACAAAACACAAAGTGTAAGAATAAATATAGAATACCTTGAATATACTACGATATGAAAAAGTAATTAAACAAAATGACAAGCGGCACAAAATTTAGAGTTTTTTTTTTTTAACAATATCAGTTGAATTTGACAAATTCAAATATAAATGAACACATCATGGAAAAAATTAAAACATTACATGACAAATAAATGAACACGACACATACATGATGTGCCAAAATTTACCTAAAATGAATTATTAACATGGATACTCCGAATAGACTCTTATGCATAAAATGAGGCGTATGAAGATGTAGTAATCAAGGCTGAATTCATCACCTTGAGTGATTAAAAGAATATCTCAAGTAGTCTTGATAAATGATTAACTCAAAAAATCTTTAGCCAAAATGGAATGAAGTTTTGGAATATTTATAAAGTTTATTTAAAGAATTAATTACCTATCCCGTACTTAACATTGAGTAGGTATTAATCTAGGCTTAAAGTTAAACTTGGATATTAAATGATGAATGGATAATAACTATATTGAGAAACCAAGCATGAATAGATTAGTCAAACTTGATTGACCTTCATTAACAATTGAAGTCACAACTCATTGTAATTATAATATATAAATATAAAGTTGATTAATTAGATAACTAACATGAATTCAATAGGTTTTAATTAATATATATACGTTGCTAATTTATAAAAAACTTAATGGGTCATACACAAATAATGTGGCTATTAAAAAATTAAATTGAACCTAAATTATGTTCTATTTAACTAAAAGAACTTAGGAACTTGAAAGACTAAATGAACTAAATTAAAAATCTAGGAAGAACAATCAAAATTCACAAATCCTCCTGACTAGGAGAAGGATTCGACCGAATACTCCCTGCATAAAAAACTTATAGCTAATCCTCTCATTGATTAATGCATCAGATCTTCAAGGTCTATTTAGATGGATGGTATGATTGATTTCGATAAAGCTAAAAATAGCAATGGAAGAGAAATTAATTATTATTATGATGAGATTAAAATCAGTGGTGAGATATGTGTTTGGATTTAATCACAGCAGTAGCAATGAGATGAAAATAGAAAACAACCATTAAGAATATTCCATTAAAATTGGTGTATTTATATGATAAATAATTAAAAATTATTAAAAATATATTTATACTAAAAACTAAAATATAAATAAAATTTTATTATGTTGAATAATAATTAAATATTATTAATTTATATTTATATCAAAAAATAAATTATTAAAGTTATATTTATATTAAATAATAAAATATATATTAAAAACAAAAAGTTATATTTATATTAAATATTATTTATATTAAAATATAATTAAAAAATAAAAATTAATCAGGGTTAAAAGGGGAATTTTTCCTTTTTTACCCTCCCCAAAACTTGTGAAGCCCTAAAACTAGAGGTGGCAAAATGAATCCGAATCTAAAAATCCGTCCGAAAAAACTCGAGCTCAAACTCGAACCAAACCCAATTTGACCAAAAAGTCAATGGCCCAAACCCAAAAAAACCCGAACCCGAATGGCCCAAACCCGAAATGAGCCAAACCCAAAAGAACCTGAACCTGAGATGACGTGAACCCAAAATGACTCAAACCCGAAAAAACCCGAAGCCGAGCCTGACCTGAACCCGAACCCGAATTTAGTACTAAAAATAAATATGAAGAAATTTTAATTAAATATTTTTTTATAAATCAAAAACTTTAATAATGAATTTTATTTTAATATTCTTTTAATAATTTAATTAAA
>JAQSVH010000010.1:309598-330956 GCA_029448705.1 Adansonia digitata
GATTTAGTTTCATTCCAACTAATTCCACCAAGCTAACCAAAATCATCATTTCACCTAAACTAGCATAATCATGACAAAGGAGATGGTAGCTCGTAAGAAAAGATAGGCATGGGCTTATGATAATATTTGTTACTTTTTCCAAATTGACAAGTAAACTAAAACATCAAGCAAATAAAAAAATTACGACAAAGAAAAGAGTGAAATTCAGCTAAGGAGGATTTTCACCCTCATTGGCCAAATCATCATCCCTTATAAATAGGGGAGGATGATTTCTTCATGAGTTTTGAGTTTTGAAGACCAAGAAAAAAAGAGTTAAAAAAAAAAAAGAAAATATTTGAAAAAATTTTTCAAAGCTTTGTTAAGGTATAAATCTCTACTTAAATATTTGGAGTTTCATTCGTTTGATACATTTTTTTCTTTTCTTTGGTGAGCCAAAAATGTACTTAAGTTCATGGATTTTTTACCATGTTAAAAGACTAAGCATAATGGCCATGAATTAATTTTCTTGATTTTATTTTATTTTTCTTTTTTTCTTGTTAGTAAATTATTTTCTTCATGAATCATGTTTATGTTGATATGATATTGGTTTTGATGTTGTGTTTGTCATATATGTGTTCATATATATTTTATTTCTTTTAGGGTTTTCTTGTTATTATGGTGAAATCACATGTTTATATACTTATTTTTGTAATTTTATCATGTAATAGTGCTAATTTGTGTTAAATAAAATGTGAATATGTTATTATTGAGTTTAAAAAAGTTGATTGGTAGATTGTTTAGGTGTTGACCAAAATTCATGCATGTATATGTGTTTTTGTGGCCATTTTGTAAATATAAAAAGTTTAGAGGCTAATCCGAAAAAAATGAAGAATAAAAAAAATCTTCGTTTTGACCTATATGCTTGGTTGAAGCACACTTGCACTCTTAGGAGTGTATTTTATGCATTTATCAAGTTAGAATAGATTTTGTTTAGTTTTGGGGTCTTTTTTGTAATTTTAAAAAGTTTAAAGACTTTGGTGTAAATATTAAAAATTTATTCTAGGGGCAAAAATAAGTGGTCAAATTTTGCTTGTGATCTTTTATATGACTTTTGTTATTATTTTGATTCATTTGAAGCTTAATTTTACATTTTAATCATGTAAGGGCCAATTTGGAATTTGAGGAAAGTTTAGAGACTAGTTTGCAAATAATAGAAATTTTTGTTGTATGGTCAAAGGATTTGACTGAAACATGGACAAATTTTTAGGCTACAATCAGATTAAAATGGCACTTGAGGATATGGAGAAAACCACTTTTGTAACCATGAGAGGGACTTTTTGCTATAAAGTTATGCCATTGGGGCTCAAGAATGCTAAGGCAACATTTTTTAGAGCAAAGGTAATGTCATTCCATGACCTCATGCATAAAGAGATGGAGGTCTATGTGAATGATATGATCATCAAATTACCTAAGAAGAGTGAACATGTTGCCAATCTTCAGAAACTCTTCAAAAAATTACTTAAATACTAGCTTAAGATGAACCTTATTAAATGCAACTTAGGTATCAGCTTTGGCAAGCTATTAGGCTTCATTGTGAGTGAGTGAGGTATCAAAGTCGATCCCAACAAAATCAAGGCCATTTAGAATTTGTCACCACCTTATAATTAAAAGGAGGTCAAAAGTTTTCTAGAGAGATTGAACTATATAGCCAGATTCATATCCTGGCTAACTGACAAATACAATCTAATCTTTTGACTACTTTGAAAATAGAACCTCAGAGAATGGAATGAAGAGTGCCAAAAAGCCTTTGATAGAATGAAACACTACCTGTCAAACCCATCAATACTTGTACCATTAGCACCTGTTCATCTTTTAATCTTGTATCTATTAGTTTTTAACCAGTCTATGGGCTATATGTTAGGTCAACATGCTAAGTCGGACAAACAAGAACCAATTATCTACTACCTTAGCAAGAAGTTCATGAAGTGTGAAAACAACTACTATATTTGTGCTCTAGCTTGGATAGCTCCAGCGTTTAGGCAATACATGCTATACCATACCACACCACATGGCTACTCACCAAAATTGATCCTATCAAATACTTATGTAAGGCCCCTACATTGTTAAGAAAGTTACTTAGGTAGCAAGTCTTACTTTCCAATTATAATAACACTTACGTAAGCTAAAAAGCCATCAAAGGTAGCATGATAGTTGACTTTTTGGCAAGCCGAGCAGAGAATGACTATGAATCACTAGACTTTAAATTTTTGAATGAGGACCCAATGTGCATAACCGAGGCAAAAGATGCTACCAATTGCTTACAGTTTTGGAAAGTTTGTTTTAATAGAGCTTCAAATGCATTAGGGCATGGAATTAGGGTAATTCTGGTTAACCTGATTGAAATTATTATCCCTTTAATGCAATACTGAACTTTAAGTATACTAACAACATACCTAAATATGAGGCGTATGCACGGGACTTCAATTTGCTATTGAAAGAGGTATTAGAATTTTGCAAGTGTTCAGGGACTCGGCCCTATTAATCTATTAGCTTTGAAAAGAATAAAAAACCTGGGATGCGAAGGTAGTCTAATACGACAAGTTAATCTCTAAATTAAAACATGCATTTGATGAAATTAACTTTCAGCATTTGCCTTGAGAGGAAAACCAAATTGCTGATGCTTTGGCAACCTTGGCCTCAATATTCAAAATAAATTGAGGTCAAAGGTCATACCTATCCAGATGAGCATCCATGAAGCTCTAGCCTACTATGAAAACATAAAGGAGGAAAGAGATGGATTACCTTGGTACCATAACATTCTCTGGTATATTCGAGATCAATAGTACCTTAAACACGCTATTGAAATCTACAAGAGAACCATACAAAAAATGACTACATGTTTGGTTTTGGATGGTGGAATCTTATACAAGAAAATGTGAAATTAAATACTACTCTGGTGTACAGATGCTTTTATAGCTAAAAGAATTCTAAAAGAAGTATATGAGGGAATCTATGGTACTTATGCCAATGGACACCCAATGGTAGAGTAAGACATGAGATTTGGCTATTGTTAATCCTTGAGGAAGATTACATTTACCATGTTAGAAAATGCTACAAGTGCCAAATCTACATAGACTAAATCCATGTCCTTTTATTACCTCTAAATGTCATCATATTCCCAAATCTTTTTTCTATATAGGGCATGGATATGATCGGACCCATCACTCTTAAGACTTTTATATGGGCAAAATTTATATTCTAGTCACCATTAAATATTTCACCAAATGGGTAGAAGTAACTTCATATGCCAATGTCCCTAAATCCATTATATGCAAATTTGTGAAACATGACATCATTTGTTGATATAGGCTTCCTGAATAGATCATTATAGATAATGTGCGAACTTGAACAATAAAATGAAGTAGTATGCTGTTAATTCAAGATTCAACATCATAACTCGATGCAATACCATTCGAAGATGAATAGGGCAGTTGAAGCAGCCAACACAAACATTAAGAAAATAGTTGAGAAAATGGCTTAACATTCACAGATTGGCACAAAAAGGCAACCTTTACGTTACATGCTTAACGTACATTAGTTTGGACTTCAATGGGTGCTACCTTATTTTCCTTAATGTATGGCATGAGGTTATTCTACTGATCAAGATTGAGATCCCTTTACTAAGGGTATTGATGGAATTACAGCTCGAAGAGGCTATATGGATTAAGGATCAATGTGAGCAACTTAATCTCATTAATGAGAAAACAGTAAAAGTTATTTATCATGGGTAAATGTACCAAAAATGTATGAAGAGAGCCCATAATAAAAAGTTTATTTTGTTAGTTTAGAGAATAAGACTTAGTGCTAAAAAAATCCTCCCTCTCTATAAAAATGTCCAAGGAAAAAAGAATTTAAATTAGGAAGGACCTTATGTAGTGAAACGATCTTTTTCGATAGAGCTCTGATCCTAATGAAGATAGATAATGGTGACTTGCCCAACCCTATCAAATTTGATTCTGTCAAGAAATAATATGCTTAAGAAAGATTTTAGGAAGTTGTCCTATAATCCAAAAAACAAACTTGGATGAACCTAAAACGGTGTACAGGTAAACAAATTAGCTTAAGTTGAAAACATGAAAAGGCGGCTTACGTAACCAAAGCTTACCCTTACCCAAACCTAACCGAACCCAAACTATAAACTTAACCTATCCACCATACCATGCCCGAAATATTGAATCATGATTTGACTTACTTGTCTTACCTTAACTTAACCTACTAAACTAAACCGCTACTTGATCTTAGAGAATAAAGGCAATCTCTGCCTAAGTTCATGCAACCACCACATCATGGGGCAATCCAAGGGGTTTCCGTAAAGATCAACCAACACCGGAGGGGTTAATCACTTAAGAAAAGTCTCTAAATATGCTTGGTGAAATATTCATGTCATTAGCATCAAAGGCACAATTGGCTGAAAAATTTACCCTTAACTCTCTTTATACGTTTTAGATGTGTCAATGGATCATGCTCTTTTCCTTTTTAAATAAAATACAATTACCTGTATCTCTTTTAAACCTATTTGTCACATCTGCATTTCACATTGCATCATGTTTATCATTTAGTTAATAATGCTTGATAAATGTACAAAACTGATAATAGGATTTTCTAGTATTACATCGAGGAAGCTAACAATTTTATAGGAAAATCTTTTTTGGACTGAAAGCCAAGAATGAACCTTGGAACCATAATCAATCTTAACCTTAGACGTTTTCTTCTTAAAAAAATGCTAAATGCTTGCTCCCCAGCAAACCTTAAATGAAAGATAAAGATAAACACTCCACGCTTGACTTTTGTAACCAAAATTTAGATCAATCAACCTAGATCATTAGAAGCAATACCTTTAGTTAGACTAAAAAATGAGTCTATAGAATTTGCTTAGGAACCCTTTTTCTCAAATCACGGGCCATCCTTACCCTTGGAAAATGACTTTAACCATTCAAAACCTTTAAATATCAAAAGCAAATTTGGTGAACCCCTAGAACAAAAAGATACTAGATGAACCTTTTGACAGAAAGCAACTTAAAATGCCATAACCAATTGCCAGATTAGGCTTTTAATTCATTATATTACATCCTTTAAGCATGGATTTACATCATTATGCATCATACATGAAATAATTAACAAATTCTCAGGTGTAGACTCCTGATTTTATAAATCCCAATCTAGCAAAGAACCCAAAGTGTAGATTCTTATTTCTATAAAATCCTCAAATGACCCCAAGTAGGAACTCCTAACCCTATAAGCCTACAAATAATAAAACCATCAAGCTAAAGTATCTTAATTCAATTATCCCTAGTCCATGAAAAGCTTGATGCTTATCCCTCTTAGTTTACAAAGAGCTGGAAACCTATCCCCTTAGTCCATGAAGAGCTAGATGCTAACCCCATCTTAGTCCATGAAAAACTAAACCTCTATCCCCTCAGTTCACTAGATGCTTATCCTTTTAGTCTGCAAAAAGCTAGACACTTATCCTTTTAATCCATAAAGAGCTAGATACCTATCGAGCTTGTCCATAAAAAGTGAGGCACCTATTGAGTCAGTCCATAAAAAGCTAGGCATTTGTTGAGTCAGTCTACAAAGAGGTAAATTCTTATTGAATTGATCTACAAAGAGCTAGGCACCTATCAAGTTTGTCTATAAAGAGCTATACACCTATTGAGTCTGTCCATAAAAAGTTGTGTACTTATTGAGTTTATCTACAAAGTTAGGTGCTTGTTAAGTTAGTCCACATAGAGCTGGACACCTATTAGGTCTATTCACAAAGAGTTAAGCACTTGTTGAATCTGTCTACTAAGAGCTAGGCACTTATCAAGTTCGTTTACAAAGAGTTATTCACCTATTAAGTCAAAGTCCAGGTCTGCTAGTGTTTGTCTAGAGGTTAAACCCTAGAAAACCCAAAAGCCCTATAGAAAGGTTAAACCTTGTAAGAACTTATTGAAATTTTCTTATTAGTCAGAATCGCTACCAATAGACTGTACCCCTTATGGCAAATCATTAATCGAACTTTACTTTTTTTATAACACTCAAAAGGCATCATTCTACCTTAAACAAAATAGTGTTTATTTGTCCTTACCTTATTCCTGATACTCAATGATGGCTAAAGAAGGATAGCTGTAGAACCCTATTTTATTCGGCCCAACATCTAAGACATCAGAGGTTATCATCTAAAACACCATCAAAGTTATTTAAAGGAGCACATATCAGTTCCCTATTATTTTCGGCTAAGGTAAGGTGTTTGGGAAGTTAAAGGTATGAAAAATCTACATTGCATGCATGTATTAATACATAGCCTATAGTATTGATGTAGGCCTACACATCATCAAAATCCAAAATTCCACTATTTATATCATTACAAAAAAGCTATGTATTGATACATAAGTCGATGTATCGATAAATGGGTTAATGGTATTGATACTGGTTTATGTCATAAGTAAACTTGCAATTTTTGGCCAAAATATGTCGATATACAAGTGAATGTATCAATACATCATGTTATGTACCGATACACTCTGGGTTTTTGCCTAGATGTACAAAACACATTGTATCGATACACAAGGTAGTTTTTGCCTAATTTTGGACACTTTCCACTTTTTATTCTCTTGCACTAAAACTAAAATTTGGCCATAATTTTGGCACCAAAAATCATCCAATAATAGACATAGTCTCATTCTTATCACATGGAATTTATTTCAAGCCTTGAATATTGGATTAAGACATTTTGAAGAAGTCTATTAAGGTTGAGAAGGGGACATTTTGTGTTAAAATTTAATTTAATGAAGGGCAAAGGTTGGATTACTCTTTTAATTAGCTCATACCATGACTTATGAAATGGTACATGCCAAATACCTCAAATGCCTTCTTTGCTAGATCATGTTGATGGTTGAAATGTGAACCTATTTAATGTGATTTTCATACTCACTAGAAAAAAGACAAAACCATTGCTTCAGCCTTTAATCACTCTCTTTTTACTATTCTTACAGCTCTCTCTTGACTTCTCTTTTTGGTATTGCTCATATTTTACAAGAAATGCTTACTTAAAAATCTGATCATATTAGAGCTTGCCAAGAAGTACTTGGTACTACAATCATTGGAGGAGTAATACCTAACTGAAAGATTCCCTTTTAAAACCTTACATTTCCTTTATCTTTACCCTTTAGACTCTCCTCCATTGATACCATAAATAATTTTTTCATTTTATTCTTATTAATTAGTAGTAAAGATAGGGAGGGAAATGAGCACAAAGTTAAAGTTATTTTCTCTTTAAATGAAAAGCTTGGGTTTAAGGCTTCTTAGGTATATTTTCCAGTCTTTTTCCATCTTATTTTTTGTTTTTCATCATTTCCATCATTTAGTGATCCCTCTATGTTGCCATGACCTTGTTAGGACTCCAATACATTACTATGGCCTTAGTTATGGTAGTTTAAGTATTCTTATTACATTCTTGATGTCTTAATGACGCTTAGATAAAAAAATGCATGTTTTATCTTGCCATCAAAACAATCCCTCTTCATACATTTCTTGCTATGTTTCATTCATTTTCACATGCTCATTAGATGTGTATGTTCATCCTATGATGCTATGAGTATGATCATGCATTTTAATGCATTTCTAGCATGTTTTGATTGATTAAATATTTATTTATGGTGATATTTTCGAATAGTCATTAATATTTGATGCTTCTACTATACTTAGTTTATCACATGTTTGCTAAAATGTCTCCATGATTGCTTACAGAAAATAGTTTTCAAAAACCCCTAAGTTCAGTCCATACTACCTTCAATCAATGAAGACTATCATGGATTTAATATTTTTAATCTATTGGTCCTCTAGTCTTGGGGATAAATCAAGCTTTTATGTATGGATTTATGATCTAACAAAGCAAAATACATTCTGTTTCCAGCTTTAAAAATGTTTCTTGGTTTTACAACTTGTTTGAGTTAATGCTTTGCTTTGAGCTTCAAGTTATGACTCAATGCCATAGGTAACAAGTCATCCAATTGATCAACTCTTTGGGGGTTTAGATGGCCATATGATTTCATTGCCATGGATCCTAATTTTTTGATAGTCGTATGTCCAACAGCTCACACATGACTAGAAAACCTTAAACTTGAGAAACCTTTATTTCAGTATTAATAGCACTAAGCCCAACTTGAAAAATTATTTTCAAAACCCAAATGATTTTCTAAAATTTCTTGATAATTTTTCCATAGCGGTTATTAAATTACCTTTCTGATGGTATCTCGTTTGTCCTAAATGTGCTTAGATGAGGGAGTCATGATTTTTCAAACCTTTGTAATCCGAAACCTTAGAATCAATAACTTAAATTTTGTTTGGGCCATTTTGACAGATCAAATGATTTTTTTGGATTTTTTAAATATTTTTCCTGAAAAGTTCATGAATTTTCTTTACTAGAAAGGTATCGTTTATGATTTAACAATTCTAAATGAGTCCAAAATGATTTTTCACAATTTGCTACATCATTTCCCTCGCACATGCTATCAATGCTGACCTAAACGAAGTTCAAAATTGATTCTACCTAGAAAGAGATTTTTTGGGATTTTTGAAATATTTTTATATTATCTTTTGTTGAGTTTCCTTTCTATGGTATCTTGTTTGCTCCTTGAAGTCTTCGAGCCAGCCCAAAATAAATTTAAGAATATGGACAGAGTGATGCTATCCCTTATTTTTGGACTTAAGAAAAATCAAATGAAGTTTCCTAAACCACCTTTTTTAAGGTGCTCGAATGTCCTAAAATGCATCCGACCAATTCCACATGGAGTGATGTGTCATAAAATAGATCTCTACTAGGCTTAGATCAAGGCCAAAAAATATTAATTTTATCTTTTATTTGAATTATGGTTCTAATTTAAAAGCCATATTTTAACCAAAAATATTTCATTTTCCAAAAGTTACTAAAATCTTTATCATTGCGGATACTATAAACCTATCTTTTAAGGGGCTAGTCCAACCTCGCTTTTCAAATTTCTAAAACTAAATTTTCTCTCCTTTTATATTTCTTCTGTTCCTTTTATCAAAACCTTTTTTTTACACTTCATGAGACCAATGACTCTATTCTTCTTTAATAACCAAGGTCAATAATGAGATATATCTTGACTATCACTCATTTCTTTGTTTTGTATGTTTACTTTCATATTATAGCAATTATATTCTTTTTTTTTGTCTTACTAACACATTTTTTTTCTTTGATGATTTTGTATTTTTAAAATCAAGTTTCTTAAAATCTAAGGCAATGTTTTATATTTGTATCCTTCCCATCGATATGAAATATACTTTTCAAGCCAAGTTTGAAAATTTAAACCTTTGCATATTGCCATCCTTTTGGGTTATGTAATGGTATCAAACCTTTTTGCATATATTGGATTTATTATTTTTAAAATTCATGCATTATAAAGGGATTATATTCAAATAATGGCATAACAAAATCAAGAAAAATTAAGACCGAGATATTATACTACTATGAGGTATCAATTTAGGGCATCATGGGGCTACTAATCCTTCTCTACATGTAACCAACTCCTAGACCCTTTTAAAATGAAATTTGCTATACATAGTCCATAAAATCATTATTTCTAGTTTCATAACTTGGAATTACCAATTTTAATATGTGTACGTTCTTGCCTAGCTAAAGATGATCAGTGGTGATTCTAAGTCATTGGCCATTTCGTGGTGGTGATCTAAGGCCAGTCAAATGAGCAATTTATCTAACGGTCTTGCTCTATGCTCTTATTTCGCAATGCACACATCATCCAAGTGATCAAGGCCATGGTGCATGGTCAACATTAGGTGTTTTGTTTTTATTTTATTTTTAAATAATTTATTTAAATGATTGCTTCATACAACAACGCATTAGTAGATATAGCATACCCGACCAGCTCAAAAAAATTATAAAAAATTATTTTATTAAATATTCTTTTATGATTTAATATGTTACTTTGCATGTAACCTATGAGTTAATTTAGGATACATACCTAGGAAGTATAAAAAAGTTGAAAAATTAGTTTATTAGTTCAATATTTTTATTTAAATTTTAAATTATATGTTTAAAAGGTTGGTCTACCCATTGACTTGCGGTTCAATTTTGAATCCATACTTGACTCACTTGGAAAAAAGTTAAAAAATATTTTATTAATTATTTTTATTTTATTTTTTAAATGATAAATTTAAAGAGGTTGGTCCGCATGTGACTTGTGGATTACTTAGAATCCATACCCAACCCACTTATGAAAAAATAAAATAAAAAATTTATTTTATTAATTTTTTTAATTTTAAATGATTTATTTAAAAGGTTGGTCATCACATAAACACATAGATTGATTTAATATTCTTACTAGACCTACTCAAAAAAAAAGTTAAAAAAATATATTTATTTTATTAAATATTTTTATTTTATATTTAAATGTATTTAAAGTGACTGATTCGCATAGTGACTTATGAACCAATTTAAAATTAGTACTCGATTCTAAATACAAATTTTAAATAAATAATTATTTAACAAAATTTAATTTTGAATTATTTTATTAATAATTAAATAAAATCTATTAAAAAAAAGATAAAATAATCCCCTGTCGTAATGTGATTGGATTCAAATCTCGATATGTTAAACTTAGACAATCACTTCATTTTGAAGTAGGGCTAAGTTGTTGGGGCAAATCACTTGCTCGATTATTCCCTTCTAGCTTTTACAAGATAGCCGAGAAATTAAAGTCATCAGCTACCCTTTTTGCATTATGTGTGACTAGGCGTCTGTTAAAGCTAGTACCCTTAAAATATTTGGATTGTTTTAAAAAGACAGATTTCATAGTCTACATTAAAAACCAAAAAAACCTAGGTCTGAGAGTAGGTTACGCATCGAGAAAATTAGCACCTCCGTTAATACCCTAAAGTTAGTATCTACTAGCTATATATTATCCTAAGGTCGAGTTTCATAAACATTTCAAATTTAATCTGATAAAAATACTAAGATGATTTTTTATCAAAAATAATATGGAATTTAAATAATTTATAAAATTCCCTATTTTCCTTGATAGCTTGAGGAATTATAGGAGTTTTTTATTTTTAAAAGCATTTCTAAATTATTATTCTTTTTTGAAAAGGATGTTTCCAAATTAAAGACAATTGGTCCCTAGAACTTGGCAAAAGATCCAAAAATGACCTTAATCCAAAAATATTGCCTTAGTTTGAAAGAGCATAAAATTTTGGTATAGGATCATGACAATGATTTAATTATTAAGAATAAATAATGAAAAAAAAAGGAATTTATTTAAGGGTCTAGAATTTTTTCTTTCACAGAAAATTTCTTATATTTCTTAGTAACTTAGCAAAATATAAGATTTTTAGATACATATCACTTGAACAATATGCTTTAAAAGGATGTTCTCGAATTAAAGCCATTTTTGAAATTTTCACCAATAACTTGGCAAAAGATCTAAATAACAACTTTAGTCCAAAAATATAACCTTAATCAATTTTTAAATAGAGTGAATTTTAATGTCTAATCATGATTGTGTCACTTCAATCATGGAAATGAATGGATTTAATTCTAGCATAGATTTATCAAAAATATTAAATGGCCAAATTTATCAAAATGACGTGAAATTTTCAAAATTTGAAATTTCCCACATTCCCCAGTGGCTTGGCAGAACATGGGAATTTTGGGTACGAAAATGCTTTTGGCTCATTATTTTAAAAGGATATTTTCAAATTAAAGACATTTTCAAGATCCTTCAAATTCACTTGGCAAAGATTTTTCCAACTCACTTGGCAAAGAACCCAAAAATGGCTTGAACCCCGAGAATATTGCCTTATTTTAGTATAAATTAAGTTCTAACATAATTGATATGTCACATTTATATTGAATGAAAAATTAATATAATAGTAATTAAACAAGAAATTCAAACATATTAACTCAAATTTAAATGAAATTAACACCTATTTACCTAAACAGACTTGTAGAATGGGACCTCGTACGAATATGCCATATTATGGTCTTGGGTACTTAGGGAATAACCAAACTAAACTATAGGTGGCTTTGGATAATGATGTAATTTAGGGCACAAACCTAAAAGAATGAGCTTTTCATTATTCAAGATATCCAAATGCCTCGAGAATTGACTACACATTATGGGCTCAACGTAAATGGTTAAGGCATTCGAATATCTTAGTGCAAAATAAAGGCTACTGCACACTTAAAGAAAACTAATTCGTTTACTACCTAAGTAGACTCTACAAGGGCGTATGATACATTGTTGGAAAGCTAACTCGATAAGATTTAATTTAAAAATACTACAAAATACCAAAAATAATTTGATAGGGTGAAAATATTTTTATAATTAGGGCTGGTCATAATGTACAAAGGACACTACAGTAATTATAAAATAATTTGCTACTTATTCAAACAAGCTTAAAATTAGGCTCATTAGAAAGATAAGTCAATGTATTTTAAATACTATAAAATACCTAAAAAATCATTTAGAGGGTTGAATAGGGACATTATTCACTTTGGTCACTAGGTGCAAAAAGTACGTACAATAAATGAAAAATTTTTAGTTACTTATTCAAATAAACTCAAAATCTAGTGAATGATACGCAGCTAGAAAGAACACTTAACATAGGTTAACCTAAAAGTATTATAAAATACCCAAAAGATCTTTTAATGGGTTAAAATTGGGACATTACTCACTCTAGTTGCTTGGCATAAAGAGTTTATATAGCAAACAGAAAATAATTCATCATTCATTCAAATAAACTTAGAATTAGACGTATGATAAGGTTTAAGTTAAAATTCATGTAAAATACTCAGAAAATCATTTGGTGGTCAAACGATCATCTACAAATAGATTTAATCATAAATTTTGGTAAAACTAAAACAATAGGGTTACCAACTTAAGTTTCATAGGCTATTTCGTTACCTTTAGATAAGGCTTCTAGGTATAACTTATTGGCACTATAATGCCAATTTATTAAGGTTGTAAACAAGGCTTAAAGATCTTATAAGGACCTTCAAAAAGTCCCCAATAATAGCCAAATATATGCCAAAACTTAGACTTTGTAAACCAATACACTCTAAAGACACTTTAAGTTAAAGATCACTAGAAAAGACTTGAAAAATGGTTTTTATAGCCCATCTACATCATCATCCAAACATGAATAATCTTGATTTTTCCCATGTTTCACTAACCTCAAATATATTAAAAAAAATGTAAAAATTTAAGTCCATTGATTAGACCAAATCTCACAAACTTGAGATGTTTTTTGAAAAAAATTTTAAACAATATTAGAACTCTAAGATGGCTATTTAGAATTTCAGTTCATCTAATCTCTTAAGGTCTAAAGCCACAAGGTTATCAAGCTATTACCTAATTTTGCTGAAAGAAAACATCAAACATTTAGTGAACATATCAATGAATAACATAGCAACAAAATAACCATAAATGCATGAGCAAAATAAGAATGCATGAGAACATTTATTTTCATTTTTAAAACATGGAGATGTACATGCATGCTATGAAAATGCAAGGAAAAAGGAAAAAAAAAGTAATAAAGGTAAGTATACCTAAAGGTGAGGATAAGAGGTAAACTTTTCTTTATTTTTTTCTTCGGTCTCTTGTAATGGCTTTTTTGTTTTATTTCTAGCTAGAATTTTGAAGAAAGAATGAAAATGAGAAAAAATGTGTAAAAAAATGTATAGAAGAGGCTTTATGAGAATGGTGGCTAAAAGATAAAGAGAGAGGGCCCATGATCATTTTTATTATTTTTTGCTTAGTAGTTTGTCTTCTTAATGTGCTTTCCATTTCCTCTTAGCCAAACTCCCTTAAATTTCAGACTAATTAAGCCTCCCATAGGCCAACCTTGGAATTTTTCCATTTATATTATTAAAATTTTCATTTTTTCCTATGTTTCTATCCTTCTTTATTTTTTAAAAATTCCATCTAAAATTCATTATTTTTCTTATCAATTTTTTAATATGGGATAATTTTCATCAACCAAAAACCAAGGCCTAAGATTTGCCATGACTATCTTGGTATTGATTGAAAATACAAAATTCACCCAAATTTTATGAATTGAGACCCAAAATACCTACTAGGAGATATTGATCCTCCTTCTCAAAAAATTTTTCAATTTAAAAAGGAGGGAGCAATCACTTCCATAAAGGGATCTATCTTTTACCTACCTAGAAACCTTATTCAGCGATCATTTGTTAAAGGATTAATCCCAAGATCAATCTTTTACTATTTTCCTTGAAGAGATCGATACCTTGAGGTTGACTTTTGGGCAATTCAAAAATTTTGACCTTTTTTACCATTAGGTGTCTAAGGATCGATCCCTTTTCAAAATTTTTAGGGGATTAATCCTAAGATCAATTCGTATTGGGCATTTTGTCCAATTCTGACCTATGACACCTCCAAACTTTCCAATTAAGTCCCATGCATCAGAAATTAGTCAAGGAATAAAGGAAAGATGTTCCCATCATAAAGTAGGGATCAACTATGGCTTGTTTTAAAGAGACCTCAGACAAAATTAGGTGTTTACACCCTCAATTAATCAAGAGTCTTAATTATAGTAATAGTAATAATAATAATGAAATAATGGTTCATTTACATCTAATCACATCCAAAAATCCTATTCCCCCCACTAGGAGTGAGTATGATCACACCCAATAAGATGAGTTAAACCCATCGTTCCTTCTAAGGGTAAAGGTTTACTTGGATAATTAGACCAGTAATGGTAGAAGGTAAAAGGAGAAATCCTTTTTTTTACCTCATCCACTATTTAATTTATTTAATTTTTATAAATATTTAAGTTGATTAATTTATTTTTTAAGATAAATAATATTTAAATAATTATTTAATATAAATATACATAAATTTTAATACATATATTATTATGTAATATAAATATAAATTTAATAACTTTTTATTATTAAACATAAATATAATTTTATTTATATTTTATTACTTAATATAAAAATAACTTTAATGATTTTCTATTATTTATTACATATATATATTAATCAAATGTCCTTAATAGTCGTTTTTCATTTTCACCTTATTGTCACCATTGCCTTTGAATCCAAATAGATATTCCATAACTAATTTTAATCTAATTGCTTCTATTATCCAATCTAATAGTCTGTAGACACCTAATTTCATCTAGGCCCTCTTTCCAATGATATAAAATAGCACAGGTTAAAAAAATCAAGTGGCCATCCTAATAAGGGTCGACCTCCTCCATGTGGACTAGGCTTTCTTAAGACCTATTTGGTCATGTTAAGATAACTGCCCACGCAGTAAAAAATTTGCAGTTTTATGGTTTGAAAAGAGCAAAAAAGATGAATTTTGGAAAAAATTAGCCTTTTAAAAAGATTATTATTATGGAATTTTGAATTTTTAAATATGTTGTCACAATCAAATTTTACCTTTTTAGAAAATTTTTATGTCTTTTTTATCGAAATTCATGAATCAATTGTTGTATATTTTTTACCGATACTTGTGCAATATTTATGCTGATACTTACTCTAAAAAATAAAAAAAAAATTTCAAGAAAAAGTCTATATCGGCATTTATACTACAACGTGTCAAATTGTTGAATTTGTTAAATAATTTTTAATCTTTGATGATACCACGAGTTTCCTTCTCATTATTCTTGTTAGAATCCAAGATTTTAAGTTTTCTATATACTTTCAGTTAAATATTTTTATTCATTATTTTCATATTTAATTTTTTTTTAATTTTCCATTTCTTTTTAATATAATTTTTTTCCTCCATAAAGGTTTTCCATGTAAACTTTTACAAGCTTGACATTTTTAATTCTCTTTTTCACATATGAGATATTTATTTATTTACATTTTAAAAATTGAATTTCTTTCTAGAATTGAACAATTAAGATTTTTATTTTTATTTTAAATTCATGCATAAATATTCTACTTAGGATGTTGGTGCATGGAATTTCACTAACATATTTTTTTAATTTTGCATAGAAATTAAATTTTGGATATTTATGACTTTGGAAAATTTTGAAGCCTTTTCAATTTTAATTCCTTTAAATTTTTTTTTAGATTTTTCATCCAAATTATTTTAATTGGATTTTCACACATTAATTTCATAAAATTAAATTTTCCTGATGGTTTTTTGATTAGAATTCCTACATGATCAATTTCTCGCATCTGGAATTTTAGTTCGTCACTTAAAAACATGGATTTTAATCTAACTTTTCTCCTTTGCAATTTAGTCCTTTCAATTTATTTTTTCCATTTGATTACCGATCAAAGTTTGTTACACATTAATTTTTTTCAATTCAATATTTCCTTATGGTATTTTAAGTAGAATTTTATATAATTAAATTCTTCATTGAATTTTATCATATGTAACATTTTAATTAACTCATTGAATAGATTGAATTTTAATTCAATTTTTGTTTGTTTCAATTTAGTCTATGTAATTTAAAATTTTCCATAAATTATTAATTCCAACAAATCACCATTTTACATGGGACTAATTTAGTTCAAATCAAAATTTTCTCCTAACCAAATTAGTTTAATGCCAACTATCTCCAATTTAATTGCTTGTGAACTAGTATAGTTGAAATTCAATTCTTATCCAACCAAACTTAGTTTCATCTTAACTAAATCCAAATATTTAGATAAGAAATGAATTGACAGCTATCATCTTTAGATATAGATCTATGACAACTAAGTAATGAAATCCTACCGAAACACACAAAAAAAAATCATTGAAAAAGGAAAGGAAATTTGGCCAAGGAAGGGAAATTCCTTCCCTCGGTCGAACCTCTCTCCTATAAATAGGGAGAGTTTGTTTCATCTTCTCGGCTATTTTAGTGTTTTTTTTTCTACTTAGTTTCCAAAAGAAATTTTGGTTTTAAATATTTAAGTGTTTTAAAGCCATGAAAAGTATACTTTTAATTAATCTCTAAATTTCATTTATTTTTGCTACTACATATTCATACTCAACTTCATCTTTATTGCTTTTGATTTTCAAAATCTCTTTCCTTATTGATAGCTCTATCAGCCAAATTGATTTAGGTGAAAGCCATGACCAAAGTTGTGATTTTTACATCACCACCTTGCTTATTCTTTAATTGAATATTTATCTTAGTTAGTCCAAAGATTTAGAGCCATGTTGTAATGTTATGGGATTTCTATGCTCATGAATGTGATTAGCTTTAAGTTACATGCACTCATGTAATGTTTTGCTAACATGGTCCATTCATGTTTCCATTTAACTTATTAGTGAAAATGTTGATTTCTAAACATGATCATGTGATTTTTGCTATTTTTATGTTAGTTCCATGTGACTTATGCCATGTTCATGTTTTATGATGCATGTATGCATTTTTATTATTTTATGATTTATGTATATTTCTTGATGCATGTGTTGCATGTCTGACTTGATTCTAAAATTTTGTGGAAAAAGTATAGTTTGGGTGCATTTTTGCTCACTTAGGCACTTTAGGCTTCACTTTAAGACCATGCATAAATAGGTTTAAGCAAGGAAATAATTTCATATTTTTTACCCTTGGCCGCAAAATAAAGGGACTTTTGCCAAATTTCCTTTTACTTTTAAGACCTTTTAGGACCCTTTTTAAAATATTTGGAAATTTTAGGCGTCTAGGAATAATTTTTCCAATTTTTAAGGACCTTTAAAAGGCATTTTCATGCCTTGGCAAGTTGGTATGAAAGCCTATAAGTAGGATTTCATTTTTTAGACCATTTTAGGGCTATTTACATCATATCTTACATGATATTACCCACTTAGAGCATTTTGGATATTTTCCAATTTTTTTAGAACCCTTAAAAGGCATTTTCATGCCTTGGCAAGTTGGTATGAAAGCCTATTAGTGGAATTTCATTTTTAGGCCATTTTAGGGCTATTTAGGTCATATCTTACATGATTAACCATTTAGTGCATTTTGGATATTTTAGATGCATTTCTAGCATTTAGGTCATTTAGGACTAAATTGCATATTTACAAAGGTTAGGGACCTATTAACAATTTATGTTATTTAGGCCACATTACTTTATACCTTTGCCACTTAGGGTTATACGATAATTATCTCATCCATTATCGAGTCCTTTGGCGTCACTAGAATATTTTCATGTTGAAGGTATACTTAGGGTTGATTAGTCATTTAATGCTATTGTCAAATACTTTAGGGGCACTAGGATACTTTTATATCAATGGTACACTCAGGGACATGTTTTTTTTTTTAAATCTTTTAGGGTCACTGAGATACTTTTATGTAAAAGGTATACTTTAAAGGACTTTTTTATCTTTTCGACCAAAACTAGGTCTTTTAGGTCTAGGTTTGCACAATACCATTGAATCCGAGTCCCAGATCGAGTCTAGTTATTTTTATTTTTTAATAAAATCAAACTTTTTAAGAAATCAAGGTAATATCTCTTAGTTAAAGTAGTATATGGAATTTCTCCTAGTATATGTATATGTGAAGTGTTTTATGGATTTTTTTAATAATGAGATATCCTTTTTCAAAATAAGTAAAATTGGGATTTTTTCAAATTTCATGAAACAAACTTCATATTCTTTATTTTCATCCATTGAAGTATGAATGGATTTTGATTTAAAAAATATTAAAAACCCAATTATTTTAAATGGAATTATAAATTTAGCTTCGAAATTTCAAAATATGAGAATCATAACTAAATATTGATACTAAAATAAAAGAAAGATCGAGATTTAAATTAACATGTAATTAGAGATATTGATTTTCGGGCGTAATAAGAGGGATCAATGCTTACTCATGACTGCAACCAACCCCTGAATCCCTTCATGTGATCTCTAGCATTAACATGGATTTTAGAATCTGTTTTCGAGGGTTTGTAACCCTTAAAATATAAACTCTTGTAAGTAACCAATCTCACTTAGCTAAAATAGATTAGTGGCGACTCTAAGTCAAATGGTTGTTTCGTAGTAACCACTTAGAGCTAAGTCGAGTGAGTGATTCACCTCGATAACTCAATCCTGAAACACGAACGAAAAAAATAGAGAAACAGTGGATTCACTTGCCTTGAAGTCCTATGTGGTCGAGATTTCCAACACATTGTGATAACAACTAAAATAACTAAATTCTGTAAAACCAATCTCACCATTCATCCAAATAGAGTTTAATAAACAAATAATAATTAAAATGAAAAAAGAACAAAAAAACCATTATTATATACGTTTATGTCGGGTCTAGGCATAAACCGTACGTGGCTGAACGCACGGGCAAGTGCCAGACCCAATTTTTTTTTTTTTTGAAGAAAGAGATAGGAATTAATATATATATATATGTATATATATGTTTTGAAAAGACAAATAAAATGAAATAATTTTTTGAATGTTTTTTAATGAATAAAGAAAAGAAATTTTGTTCTTGGCAATTTTTTTTTGAACTGAGACATTTTACGAATACAAACTGAATTAGAATTGGGGTACATATTCAATCCATTCAAATTCAACAAAGCTTATCTAACATCATCTTTAGCACAATACATTATATTAAAATCTATCCTAGCTAGCTACTTAGTTTAGACACCAAGGCCAAACATTAATATAATTCCTTTTTTCATTAATTTTTACAATTGCAATTATAATACCTTCCGGCATTCGAGCCATATATTTCATTTGCCTTTGGACTACGTTTCCTGCAAATCCGATTCGCTTCGCCGGTTAAACGACTTTTCTCTAATGGTGTCCAAAATTGGTTTCCATGCCCGCATGCGAGAAAACCTTTGTGCCCGACAAGACAGAAGCCCCGAATCCGGTTCCCTTATGCCGTGGATAGGACTCCTAGCGGGTGAGCTCCAGAGCGAGATCGAGCCAGACTGACTCGATGACATAGCCTTACACCTGGTTGACTTAGCTTTGGCTGTGAGCTTTCTGGCAATAGATGCCAAGGCCACTGAAGACACGTCAGGTTGCAGTGTAGAGTAAGGTAGAAGAAAATAAATATGGCCAGCTTCCAGGATCGTATCAGGTTCAAGACCCATTGAGCTGTTGGAAACGAGTTGAGCTGGAGTGCACAGGAAGTGTTTCGGTGTCCTGGCGGTGACTTCACTAACCGAAACAGGATGCTCAATATCATCTACAAAGCCATTCAGGTGAACCACTCGGATAATATTCTTGACTCTGGACGCTGATCTGCTAGAGAAACTGCAACCCATTGGATTCTGTAGAAACCAGAAAGAAAGGTGATTTATCCAAAGATTAACTGGATATGTGGATATAAAAATGAAGATTTTTCTTTTTTATAATTTAGTATCACTTTTGTCCAACTACTTTGGGGTTTTTATATAGGAAACATTCCCTCCTGTGCTACTCCTGTTAACTTTGTTGGAAGTGACTGTTTTGGGGTTGTGATAGATTATTAATAAATAATAATAAAAATTTGTTGTGGAAATTTTGGAATCAAAATCTTGAATTTATTTTGATTTTATGATATCACCTCTGGCAAAAAAAAAAAAAAAAAAGAAAGAAGGAAAATACCCACCACCGAAAAAAAGTCTTGTCCGGACTGGGCTTGGGGAAAAAAGGAAAATAAAAAAATCAATATTTTAATATAAAAACATTTATTTTTTCATTGATTTTTTGCTTTTTTTTTTTCATTATAATTTGTATTAACATATTAATTTTATTTTTACCACTGAAATGATTTCAACTTTTTTTTTTTTTATAGGAAAGTTGAACAAGTCAATCCAATGGACCATCTTATGACTAGGATAGCTAGACTTATGACTTGGTCTTTAAAACTGCTGTTGACTAGTGACTAATGCAGTGGCGGTTGGGTTCGGGCAAAAGCTGGAAGGCCTCTTAACGCAAGAATCCAAGACTTCGTACGATCCAATCTGATTGCAAAAATTGCCTCCAAACCCCTAGTTCGGGTTACGAAAGCCAAAAGTCACGATCACTATTTGCTTTTTGTTTTTGTTTTTTCCTTTTCTTGAAATGAAATAGTTGACGTTTACTGCGTCAAAAGGTAATTTGGGAAGTTTGCGAGAAATTTCTTGGCGTGAGTTTTCTGTAAGCTTTACACCCAGTTAATACATGTTGAAACAAAAATAATTTTTTTATCATTTTTATTCATTTATCAATTTTCTTATAAACAATACAGATTTTATTATTGTAGACACTTTATTTTGTTCGGGCTAATTTTTAATAATCTGGAGTATAGACGTAAGAGTGAGCGGTGAACGTCGCTCGGCGAAAAAAGTATTTTGAGGATGTCAAGGAGGCCTGGAGATCATATCAAAGGTAAATACAAAGATGTGGCATCAAATGGTGTAGTC
>JAQSVH010000010.1:348371-369755 GCA_029448705.1 Adansonia digitata
ATATAAAATTTATTTAATATCATTTATTTTATATTTGAAAATATTTTTCATATATATAAATTAAAAATATTCAAACTCTGATAAACCCAAAACAGTATACCGAAATACACTGATACTGATATGTACCTGTATCAGAACAAAAACGATACACTCGCCGATACGGTACTGGCTACCTCAAAACAAATACTTTTTGAGTGAACGCTTGCAATACTGTTGAGCATGTGCATGAGTTAGAGCATATTCATATTTGTACACCGAAAACAGAATAACATTGAAATTCATAGAGTTTTAGGTTTTAACAATCATTTAATTAATTAATAACCTGGGCATATATTTAAGTTTATTATATCACTGAGCTAGTTAATTGCTCAAGCGTGTTGCTTAAGAAATCGGTATTTTCTGTGCAATTCTGAACTATTGATCTATATCATTCCATGTACATTAAACTATGAAAAGTAAGATTTGCATATTGCATGTTAAAACCAAGGATGCCCTTGAAAATTAAGATTTCAATTAAGGGTTGCGTTTGCAATTTGGATTTGAAAAGAAAATTTTGAATTTCAATTGTATAAATTATATAATAAAACATATAAATATAACATTCATTGATTAGTTATTTTTCAATTTCATGAATTTGTTAGATGTTCATTTAATAGTAAATTTGAAATGCTTATAAATAATTGTTAATTTGAAATAATGTTTTTATACTTTTTTTTAAATATAATCATATTAAATATTTAATTAATTTATACATAATGTATGCATTTTATTCTCATGATTTATATGGCAAATAAAATTCAAATCTAAAATTTTTAAATTCATGTTTAGAAACATAACACGTGTTTATTTACATTTCAATATTAACTGTTAAAAGCCTATTACCTTCATCCCGTTTCAAGCTAATAAATATCCCTCTTAGTTACAGGACTAATTCAAGTGAGTAAAATAAAATAGGTGAAAACTTACATCATACTAATTAAAAGTGACGGTAATTTTGATCAAAATTATGATATTAAATGATTCACCGATGCACTTAGCCCAAACCAATCATTAACCATACAAGAAGCTGATGCAAAGATACAAAACTTTCATGTATAACAAAAGAAATTGAAAATGGTCCGTTTATAACACTATTCATTAGGGTTAAATGCTTGTACAAAATAAATATGCTAGGTGCATTGATATAGAAGTAATGTATTTAGAATTCTATGTCCATAAAGAAAGACATGTGCGTATTTGTGTTTGCATAATTGCATCAATATTTTTTTTCTCAATTGGAGGTCATTAAACCTAGAGGCCTAGCCCAACAATTCCAACAAGGAAAATTAGTTTGGATATGAAAAAATGATCCCACTAACACAGGTAAGAAAATACAATGTATCCAACTCCAATGCACTTTCATAAATCACCGTCATAAATTCGCGCAGACACTTCAAAACACCTCAGCATCCTACAAGTAGCAAGACTGGTAATATTAAATATACAAAATGCAGCCTGATAAGTATATGGCAATTCGATACTAGGAGTAAGACAGTGACAGGAAAAAAAAAAATTGAAAATTACCCATTTAAAAGTTGGCAATTGACCTTTAGCGCAAGGTATACAGTGACTGAGATCAGTAAGTACGGAAAAGAGAATTTAGCAGCTCATTGAAGGATATCACCACTTGGTCTATCCTGTGATTCCTCTCAAGTGGCAGGAGATGATTATTACTCATTCCCTGAAGAATTAAAAATCATTAGAACATCTTCCGAATTAATATACGGTGCATCCCGGGTGAATTTTTGTCTTCAGCTCTTGTCATCTAAAACAAAATTTAAAGTTCACACAAGGTAAAAGATGCATTTTCAGGGATAGTATGAAAAATCAAATACAATGCAAGCATGGATCAAAGCGCAACCAGGATGTACATGTTCTAGATCCACAAAGAGCAGTTCCACTTCTGAGCTCAAGCTTGAACCACATACTTGGCCGTTTCTTTTATAAGTATCACATATCAAATATCTTATATAATCGTCAATCTTAGCTACTCAAAAATGGGTCCTTCCTGAAAGGAGACACATTTGAAGATAGCATTAACCATCAGAAACAAACTGTCAAGAAGCGACATAGAAAAAGGAATTAAGAAAAGACATAATACCATCAGCAAATGCAACAGTCATGCAATGCCTAATTGCATAAGAAATAGACCTTGTCAAAATTACCATATATAACATAAAAACTAACGGTTCACTAGAACTAGAATTGTTTGTTGGACAAATATATCTGCTTGTGATGAACAAGAGAGGATAAATTATAGAACCATTTCCATAACTTATTACAACTAAACAGATTGTAAATCAAGCACATTGTTTAGAAACCACAAACAAGTCAGGTTTTACCTAGGTATGTTTGCATGTACAGAAGGATACTCAGCACAAGTAAGTGATTTGAGGAATTTTTGACAGCTTATATCGAAACTATTATAATTCATTTATAAAAATATACTAGGGATCCTAGCTTATCACAAAAAGTTACTCAATTATTGCGAAACCAACAAAGAAGAAAAGGATCTTACCAGTTTGAAAGTTATAAAAATTCAAAAAGCTAAAATAAAAGTAAACTTCAAGCATGTAATTTTGACAGAAAGTATCTTATTTTAAAGGCGCTTCTTTTCTTCTTCCCATTTTCAAGAGAATAATAAGAGCACAGCAGTAAGTTGAACATTAATCATACAGAAAATCAACAAAGTTTTGTATCCAACCAATATGCAGCTAAAATAGAACTTAAATAAGTCCTAAAGATACTTCATCTGCCTATACATAAAAATTATCTTTAAGAAAGTTGATGACTAAGATTCTCGGCCGTGAAGGGATGGAAATGGTTACACATACTCCAGTTTATAAAATGCACAAATGAACGGAGTTTCAATCTTAGAATTTGTAATTCTTAGTAGAAGTTACTAAAACAATTTAAACTTAAAAAATACAATATAAATGTGTCTCTCTATCTGTGTCAACTTGTATATGTATGTAATACCTAACTTGGAAGGAGATTGGAACCTGATAGCTCCTTGTTGGAGGTAAACCGAAGCTACTATTAGGCTGTCCTTGATGTCAAGGATCCCACATTGGAAAGAGATGGGAATGGTCTGGTTCATAAGTCATGGGTCTTCCTCCACCTAATAGACATGGTTTTAGGCTAGCTACGTAGACCCGTGACAAGTGATATCAAAGTCTATCCAACTCTTCACTGATGTGGACCCTTACGAGAGATACCAAGGTTGAAATAGAGCCGGACCAAGGTGAGTCCCTCTCCTCTAGTAGTGGAAGAGCCGGTGTAGTATGTGCATTGCAAAATTGGATTGGTGAATGTCACAGTTCCACATTGGAAAAAGATGGATGGTCATGGCTCTTGGGCTTATAGGTCATAGGTCTTCCTCCACCTAATAAACATGTCTTTTGGGCTGGATGTGTGGACCCATGACATTGAGCACAAGCAACTATCTATGTTAGTGACTAATAAAATCATAACTGTAAATGATGTCTTCCTTAGATGTGGTGATTGTTTTGACTAAATAATTTGCCTTGGACAGACTGCAAGATATAGTAACATATATGCTACCCAAACTCTTCATTCTCCTCAAAGCCATATTCGAAACCAGTATCCGACACATATTGGGACATGGGTATGGAGTATGATCCTATAAATATATGAAAAAGGTAGAAAAAATTCAGCAAACTTGTGTCAAACATATACCCATGTCTAACACTCACCCCGAGTCCAAATAGCATAGAATATATCATCCTTAAGAAAGAGCACAACGATGTATAAGTGAGAAGATGAGAGGCTAGAAGTGGCTAAAAGCCAGAACTAACAGCGTAATATTTTCAAGGACATACTAAATGATAATCTGAAAAACATTTAAAGAAACCTCTAGTTTAGGACACCTGATCTATCTTAATACTAAATTAAGCTATTGACATGCTTCTTCACAATAGCATTTCTTTGCAGCAGATGCTTTTGAGTTAGTGATATGCCGTCCATGAAAATTTTACAAACATAACCAACGGAGAAGATTAAGATAAAAGATTTTGAATATGTTGCCCAAACTAACAAACCTGCAGGGTGCCACAGAGAAACTCCAAGCACGTTTCCTCAGCAGTGAAAAGATTAAGAGGTTTTGAACTTTCTTACTTCAAATTATTAATCAACTTTTGGTATGTAACCTTCCCTCTTCATCTCCACATTTAACAACTCAAACATTTGATGAATCTCAATTGAATGATAAAGCATGCCATCCCCAGCAAGAAACTCATGAAGTTGACCTTCAATATCAATCCAGCTACAACCAGGAGTCTTACTGACACCCTTCTGTCTCATCAACACCCTCATTTTTGCTGAGTCATCCCACCTTCTTGAATTTGCATATATCTTTGATGAGATAACATAGTTTCCAGAATTTGAAGGCTCCATTTGCAGCAGAAGTTGCATCACCTTCTCACTAACATCAAGATTTTTGCACTTTTGACAGGCACCAAGTAGTGCTCCCAGTACAATTTCATCTGGTTTTTCAGGCATCTTTTCGATGAAATCCCATGCTTCATATAGTCGACCAGCACGTGCCAAAAGATCAACCATGCAAGAGTAATGCTCAATTTTTGGTGTTAACCCATATGACAAGTTCATCGAGTCAAAATATTGCCAGCCTTCATCAACCAATCCAGCATGAACACATGCTGAAAGAACTCCTACAAATGTAACATCATTTGGGCGGGCATCCCTACCCTCTGTTGACATGCGCTCAAATAGTGATAAAGCCTCCTTAGATCGCCCATGAAAAGCAAGAGCAGAGATCATTGCATTCCATGAAACCTCATTTTTTATAGGCATGTTTTCAAATACTCTTTGTGCATCGTCCAAGCTCCCGCATTTGGCATACATATCAACCAAAGCAGTAGAAACAAAGATATTGTCTTGTAAGCCTCTTTGTGATGCATATATATCAATCCATTTCCCCAAGTCTAGGGCCCCAATTGAGGCACATGCTGACAAAACTCCAGCCAATGTAATTTTATCTGGATTAACTCCTGCATCATTCATGCTATGAAACAGCTTGATTGCTTCATCTGACATTCCATTTTGTGCATACCTATTACATATTGACAACACAGCCTCTTGTCATAGAATTCAACAAAGATAATCATTTGATATGAAATCATAAATTTTTAAATTATTTAAGAATTTATTGCTAGAAAAAAAAATGCATTTCTAGCACACATTCTACATAACATAAAGGAAAGCTTTAGCTTGGATAAGATTGACAAAAGACTCAATCAACATAACCGAACTTGATTTGATCAACTTCCATCATCTTCGCATAAGAACTGATTTAAAAGGATCCAAATTCAACAAATAAGATCCCTCAAAGCTACTATTTGGCCTCCCCAATTTGAACTTCTAATTTGAAATATAACATAAAAATGAGCACTCAAATATTCAACTTGTAATATAAAAAATATCTATGTGGTAATATTATTGAAAAGTTTGTCAACTATAACATGAAAATTCAATGACAAGATATATTTTTTGCCATTTAAGTTATTATCTCAGTTATTATTCAAGAATCAAATTCACTACAAAATTAAATAATTCAAAGTAACACCTCAGACTTTAGAGAAAGGTATAATTTAATTTTTTATTACAAGCAATACACGTCAAAATTAGAATTTAGAATTTAGAATTTTATACAAATCTTTATACACTTTATCATCAAAACCCACAGGTGACTTCTTTTAAAAAATATGTGCTGGTGCAAGTAAGTTTTTTCGGTCAATACTCTCATGGTTATTATTTGGTTTATTATTTGATTTTTGTAAAAGCCCCTTGCTTTGCTTTTAATTTAAAATCTATTTTAATATTTACAAATATTTTAATTACTTGATTGTCAAATTTTAAATCCAACGATTGAGTTTGTTTAGTTGTACTTATTTTGATTGTCTAATACAACATCTTACTTCATAACTTACTGAAAATAAGATTATAATTGACAGCACATTTTTAGTGAAAAAGAATATTGATAATTCTAAAAATAGAGCGTAATTTTGAATAAAAGTAACTAGACTCTATTTCTCTTCATTTTATTGCTTGAAATATTATGCACTGATACATACATACACATATACATAGTGTGTGTGCAAGCTTGCTCGTGCAAGTATTTTATAATATATGCACTACACATTATGTACGATATATATACACACACACAAACTCATTTTGAATGTTGACGCCTTGGTTTTAATTCAGCCCCTTTACCACAAAATCTCGACTCTGCCACCACATATAGATTGTAATTTTACATAAATATAATATTAAGTATTAACATCAATCACTTATGAGATGCTCCTCATAATAACTTCAAAGGTTTAATACAGATGTAAATTGAATCGATCTTCTGCTATTCCAGACGTTCAAATTTAATATCCAAAGTTATGCAACATATGTATGTATGTATAGAAAAAAAAAAAGGTTTAATATCTAGATGAAAAGCAATGCCACAAGCTTTATTTTTACTTAACAATATATAGAATTAGTGCACTTATTAAATTCTTTAGAATGAACAAGTGCAACAAATTTAAATCTAGCATGAATAATTTCAAACCACAAGGTAAACAGCAATAAGAAGAAATCTTGTTGTTGGTATCATCATATTCCAATCAATAAATGGATCTCCTCTCAATTGAATTTATAATGTATTATGAGCAAAACCTCATTTCTTAACATATGGCTTTCACTTTAGAGTATTGTTGAGAATTTGAGACTCAACCCAAAAACATGAAACATAGCAAGGGGTTTTGAGAATTATATTCACGTTATAATCAAATCGATTAGGACTCAAAACTTTTCCTGTCTTACTCAAGTTCAGCCACTTAATCCAAAAGGGGACCACATTGACCCATCTAATTAATTGTATCGAAATGTTAACAGAGATGACTGAACCCACATAACCTATTTAAAACAATGTATTCAATTATTATGGATTAAAATTCATGTATTAAAAAAGGTTTATTAACTTGTTCATGTGTTATTTAGTAATAAACTTTTGACACATCATTTTAATTAAATAGGCCTTTTTATGTCATGCATAACCCGTATGATAAAGAAGATGGTGTTGTTCATATGATTATGTAATTGGGTCATACTCATGTCAAGCATTCTTATTGTAATACCAGACTTCAAATTGCCAACCCTAAATTTGTGGCCTAACCAGTCCAACATAAAAAGAAAACTTCGTGTGCTATGGCACTTAACATAAATTAGACACAATAACAATTGCACAAATTAAAATTTACTCACCCAGTGATCATGGCATTCCAAGTGACCACATCCTTCTCCGGCATTCCATCAAAGACCCTCCTTGCCGATACCAAATCCCCACACTTTCCATACATATCAATCAAAGCAGACCCAATAAATGAATTCAATTCCATCTTATGTTCCATAACAAACCCCTCCACCCACATCCCTAGGCTTAAATCCCCCAAGTCCCCACAAGCCCCAAGAACGCTAACTAACGTCATCTCATCAGGTACAAATCCTTCCTCTCTCATTTTCCGAAACAATCCCACCGACTCACTCGCATGCCCCATTTTAGAATATCCCGAAATCATCGAGTTCCATGACACCAAATCTCTTTCAGTTATTTCATCAAACACCTTACGAGCACTAGCCAATTCTTTACAACGAGCGTACATTGTTATCAAAGAGTGACTAGTATGAGAATCAACGTCCAACCCAAGTTTAAACACTGACGAATGAGCTAATTGGCCATGGTTCAGCTCTAAAAGATTAGCACACGCAATAAACAAAAATGGATAAGTGAATTTATTTGGTTTTAAGCCCAAAAACTTCATTTGATAATAGAAATGAAGAGTTGCCGAGTAGTTTTGCCATGTGGTGGTAAGGCCACGGATCATGACATTGAAAGCGTAATCGTTGGGTCGCGGGATTTGGGAGAAGAGAAGGGAAGCGTAGGCGAAGTTTTTGAGGTCAATGATTTTGGAGAGAAGGAAGTTTGGTTTTTGGATGGCATTCATGAGCATCTGGGTGTGGATTTGTTGCAAGAGCTTCGTGGATGTGCATTTCTTTAACAAGGATAACAACTTTTCTGTAAAAGAGAATCGTTGGCTTTTTTCTTGCTGAAAATTTTTGAGTTGGGTTTCCGAGAGAATTGTGATTGTGCGGGAAATCAGGTTTGAAAAGGCTTTTCCTTTGAGCATTGCACGGCGACGTTGGAGTAATTGCCTGCGCTCTTCAACTCTGAAAAAACAATTGCGTCCGAACTGCGAAAGTGGCAAACTGGCAATTGGGGCGGGCCGGATTTTTAGTTTTTATTTTGTTGGAAGGGCAGAATTGATTAATGATTGGGCTTTGCATAAGTCATGACATTTTAGTTTAGACTTTTTTAAATTTAAATTTATTTTGAATTTTAATTATTTTAATATTTTTAATTTAAATATTTTTGGATTCAAGTTTTTCAGGTTTAAAAGTTCAAGATATGTTGAGTTTAGATCATTTTAAATACAAATTTTTTCGAGTTTGAATTATTTTTTATTCAAATCAGCTTGAAGTTAGGCGAGTTTGGAAGAATTCAAATAATTTTGAAATTTTATAAGCCATAAATATTTCTTAATTTTAATTGTAATAGTTAATTTTACTTTTACATAGTGATAAAATTACTAAATTCAATTTTTAAACATTAATAAATATAAAATTTTTATAATAATTTTGTTCATACTTTTAGTATCAATATATTGTATTTGAATATCGTCTATTATTTTATTACAATATCTTTTGAGTTCAAAAAAAAATTCGATATATTTACTTGTAGTATGAATAAAAAAATTTGTACACTTTGATATTTCGTATTTATTTTACATTGTTATCTATTTATATTTTTTTGTTAGTTTTTATGATATTTAGTGTAGAATACAGTTAAATTAATGATTATTATAAGAATTTGATGTTTTATAAGTGAGTTAAATAAATATAATATAACACTAAAGAAAATAAAAGTAAAAAAATAATTGGACTAAATTTTTTTAAAGAAATCATGAAAATAAAATATTTATATATATATATATATAAACTTATAAACATCTAGCATGTGTATATTTTGAAGTAGACAAATGAAACCTAGTTTCAACATGCGTCATTGCGCTTTCTTTTTTTTTTTTATGGATCATGGGGAATAGGGAGAGAGAGTAGAGAAAGAAAAGAAAGTAGAAAAAGGAGAGAAAAGAAAAAAATAAATAAATGAGAGAGAGAGAGAGAGAATAAGGGAAAAAAATTTTATTTGTATTTGTGTTTCTATAATTTTGCGGTGTGTAAAATATTATAATATTTTACATATATATTTTAAAATATTTATATATTTATGTTTATTCATATTGTTATTGCGTTTGTTTTAATTATTTTTTTATATTCTATTTGAATTGTGTTTCATTTCATCATATATTTTATATAGTTTGTCATTATACTTCAATTTAGAGAAATGTATGTTTGGTCATATCATGTCTCAGTTTATGACATATTTAAATATGTGTTACGGTAATCCAATTTAAAAATTTTTTTGTTCATGTTTGTGTTGTTTTTGTATATTCAAATTATTATAAATTTATATAAATTTTACAGATGTCGAAACTAGTTTTAGGTATATTTGATGCATCCGTATATTTGTCGCGTTCGTATATTTATGTCAAAATTAATAATAATATTTTGAAATATTTAAATAAAATTTTGTATATAAACTAATAAAATAAAAAAATTTAAAACCTTCTATATAAAAATTTTAAAAAAAGGTTAAAAGAGCAATTTCACCTCCTTAGGGTCTAATTGAACTCATTGGACACAAGCTTGAGAGGAAGGATAAATACCCCACTTTCTCCTCCAAATGAAGTCTAAGTCAATTGATTAAAAGATTAAATCATTGGATTAAATGTTAAATTAATAATAATATTCTAAAATATTATGAATAAATCTATAAATTACATAAGCTATTAGCTATATTGGCTTTAAAATGATCTTTGTTTTGATATAATAAAAACCTATGTTTAATTAGCTCGTATTTAAATATTTCAACTTCATATTTTTTTAATCAACTTGAAAATACTTTGGAAAATATTAAATTGTTTCTCAAAAATGATGTTCTTAATGCATACCTGTGTATAAAATATTTTTGAGATGAGTTAAATCTTTTTAAAGTCAAGGAAAATACTCTTTAAGGTTTTTCACAGTAAAGTATCAGTACATCTTTTGTGTGCATCGATACATGACCTTGCTAATAGCTAAAATACTTCAAAAACCTAAGATCTATTCATACCCAACCATGATGTATCGATATCTTGCAGTAAAATATCAATATAGCCTTCAACGGTCACATTTCAAGGGTTTTAAAGATAATGTATCGATACGCTTGGTGAATGTGTCAATAACATAATGCAAGAAAGAACAGGAAGGCTCATTTATGAAGTATCCAATGTCTCTACTCCATCCTAATTAATTCTCAATGGTCATAATTCATCTCAAGATTATAAATAGGCTTCTCTAACACTTCCCATTAGCAAGAGATATTAAAAGAAAAAGATTAGAGCCATATCCTTCATCTTTTAAAGCTTTCAAGTAGTTTATTAATACGTCATATCTTTCATTATATTCCTTTGTGTTATTATCATTGTAATCCTTCTTCTTATACCCAAACTTTGTAAACACCCGACCTTTTAAAGGTTTCTTGTTTACATCCAAAACCTTTGTAAAAAAAAGAGGTTATTACCTTAGTCATAAAAAGATAGAGAGATTATATCTAAGCCTAGAAAAAATAAGGGAAAAGAGGTTTTTACCTTAGTTTACTCAAAAATTAAGGAGTATAAATGTTATACCTTATCCTTGAAAGGTAACAATTCATATTACTAGATTATAGAACTCTTTGGCAAGTGAAGATGGAGGTACGAAGCTGAACCTCTACAAATTCAAGTGTTTACTTCACTATCCCTACTCATTTAATTACTTTATTTATTCACTATCTTTTCCAACTTCATAGTTTGAATTTCTCAATTTTCATATTTAAAGTTTAAATTTGCAAGAGAATATGAGAAATCAATTCACCCCATAGATTTCCTTACCACAAAGTCTAACAATATTTTACATAATTATAAAAACTAAATATGCATTATCCTTACTAATATAAAGTGGTTGACTAAGTTGGTGTCACAAGTTGAGTTAAACTTACAAAGATTATATACTTTTTGGTATTTTTTTAATATATCTGTTTTTCTGTTAAAATTATTTTTAGTGAAAATGATTAAAGAATTAATAGTTAGTACACTTTAGCTTTGCGAGAAAAAGCTTGGGTTGAAAAAAGTGTGCTTAAAAAATGTTGTTTAAAAACTTTTTTGCAATAAATAGTGCTGTAGAAAATCGAAATATTAAACAAAAATATTTAAAATAATAAAAATTTAGAAATATAAAGACAATAAAGTTATTTTATCCAAAAGTCAGCTTCTAAACTATAAAAGCTCTATTTTTTGGATTTTTGGTTGAGTCGCCAAACCATAATTTTAATTGTAAAAGCCAAAACTTTTTTTTTGAATCGCCAAACTATAATTTTTAATCTATTGCAATTGTGATGGAATATAACTTTTAAAGTCAAAAGTTGCGCTAATAGTAATGCTGAATAGGGCCATCGATTGATATTAGTTAACAATAAACTCAACGACTACTAATTGTTCATAAATTTAATAGGGTGAGTTTGATTTTTGGATTAATTGTACAAATAATCTGATTAATGAATGGGCTAATGCCATAAGTAGCCTCAAAGTTTATCAAATTTGTCAATGTTGTATCTTTACTTTAAAATATCAATTTTGATACTTAAAGTTTTATCACGTATAATATTATAGTACCTATCAGTAATACCGTTAAATATTAGTAAAAGGACATTTATATCCAATGAAAAGCTTGATACGTAGCGGCACATAATGATTTTACGTGCATTAAAAAATAAAAAAATATTTTTGAACAATAAAAAATATTTTTTTCTATTTTTCGTTTTTCCTCTTTCCTTTTCCTTCTCCTTCTTTCCTTTTCCTTCTCCTTCTTCGCTCCTATTTTCCTTTCTCTTTCCCTTCCCCTTTCCTTCTTGCCTCCCTTCATTCCAACCTGGTTCAGGCTGTTTTCAGTAGCCACCAGTCGAGGCAACACTCTCGGCATACAGGGCATCAAATAAGGCGACATCGAGGAGTAGCAAGGTCGGGCTTTATTTTTCGGCGGATCGTATCATTTCGTTCCTTAAGGCTGGGAAATATGCTGACCCTTTCGGAGCTGGACCTCTGGTTTACCTCACCACTGTTCTTGAATATCTTACTGCTGAGGTTGGTCATTTTCTTTTCTAATTTGGGTTTAGAGTTTAAACTCATAATGCATATATTAACGATAAATTTTCCTCCATTTGATTTGGGTAATTACAGTAGTAAAAAAAAGTGAATTGCTTGATTAATTTGTCGAAATGAGTTTTCTTTTCTAATTTAAAATTTTCATTACCCTTTTAACAATCCTCT
Organism: Adansonia digitata; assembly: GCA_029448705.1. Classification (NCBI taxonomy): domain Eukaryota; kingdom Viridiplantae; phylum Streptophyta; class Magnoliopsida; order Malvales; family Malvaceae; genus Adansonia; species Adansonia digitata. The sequence goes on from JAQSVH010000010.1 coordinate 360,965, forward strand.
CATTGTTAGAGTAGCCCACTTAAAATTCTATTTTAAAAGCCTAGTTGCCATCTACTCTTAATCAAACTTCCTTAAACAATAGTTCTCAAACTAGCAAACAAACACTGCATCTTCTTCGAAAATTGATCAATGACTCATGTTTTTCCTCAATGTATATGCCGAAAGTTCCACATCCCGCAAAGTATGTTGGGTGGAAACTTTATGTGTAATTACGTAGGAATGTCATCTGTTCTTCTCCTGTTTTTAGTTTGTTTGTGGTGTATTAATTAGATTGCTTTTCTCTCACAAAACAATCTCTTGCAAGTTGAAACCTGAAAATTATAGAGGTACTAAGTAAATCCTTATGATTTATTGTGAAATCCCTACTATTTTTGCGAAATTTTGATACTTTAATCCCTTAAATTAGAAGAAATTAGGGTTTGTATGTACCAAAATAGCACATCTAAATTTAGTGAATATGCGATCTTAATGAAAATTGTATGTTTATTTCAGGTTCTTGAGCTTGCCGTAAAGGAGAAGGGGAAGGAGAAGGGAAAAAAAAGAAAGGAAATAAAAAAAGAAAATATATTTTTATTTTTTAAAAAATATTTATTTATTTTTATTTTTTATTTTTTTTTGTTAATGCATGTAGTGTCATTATGTGTTGTCACTGTTAAGTTTTGATTGGATACAAATATCATGTGTCTAATATTTAATGGTGGTCATAACAAGTACTTCAATAGTATACGAAGTGAAACTTTAAGTACTAAAATTGACATTTTAAAACAGATGTACCACGTTAACAAATTTAAAAAACTTAAATAGCCATTTATAGCATTAACCTTTAATGAATTGACCCAATAAGAATCGAAGCATCAAATAGACCAGTCTAAATTTAATTACAGTGATACAAAAGCCTTGGTTAGTTTGAACTTTGAAACTTTATCTTTCAAAATTGAAACACACAAACTCATATTAGTTTTAAGGTAATTATTTTATTTTATATTAATTTATTTTTACATTTTCATTTTTTTCATTTTTTTTTTTGAGAATTACCATATTGTTGAGGTCTTTTTCGAGAGCATTGAAAAGAAAAGCGAGAATAGAATCTGTAAAATAGAGAAAGATCAGAAGGGCACCGGAGTTAAGACTCTAAGGCATACTCTAATGGCTAAGTTAGTCTTCAAGTTTTTAGGAAATAAAAGAGGAAGAGTCAAGAAGAAAGAGAGAGTCATCCCTTACCTGAGGTCTTATCGACCTTTTTATAGATATTGTTAAGAAACACATTGTCAGATGACATTACCCAAATGAAGCTAGCTGGTGGACTACCAAGTCTTTCAAACGTATTTATTAGGGAGTGTTGGTGGCTGCCTAAAAGAAGGCATTTGATCTGGGATTGCTCAGAGGTCATTGTCAGAAGGTTAAGCCAATATTCGAAGGGCACTTTGGGCGATCAACATCCGGTCGCCTCTATAAATATTTGAGTTGTTTGGGCAAACATCCCGTTTAGTCGATTGGCACGCTTGAGGTATAACACATGAAATTTTATATGTTCTTTGAAATTTTATTTATAGATTGGTGTGTTATTATAAAATTTTTGACTAATTGATGTTATAAGTCAAATGACATTAATTCTATTAAAAAATAGACAAAAATTTATAAAATAAGAATAATATATATTAATAATTTAATTTTTTAAAAAAATAAAGAAACTACTTTACTTACTTTTCTCCATTTGAAAAATTAATAAACGTAGACTAAATAACTTTTTTTTATTTCACCTATTTGTTCTCACTTTTTTAATTATTTCTATTTTTTTTCTATCACTCTCAACCAAGATTTCATATGAAAAAAATCTTTAATTTAGGCTATTTACAATTTTAATAAATAACAAATTACTAAACTTGAGGAACCTCATTAAAAGCTAATATAAAGGTTAATATGCAGAATCGAACACTACAGTTTGAATTATTTTTTGATTTTTTTTAATTTAGTCCTTACTACGATGCAATGGGATTCAACTATTACAATAATTAATTTTATTGTCTCTGCTATTTTTAATCTTTCTAGAACTAATTTTATAATCCATCTAAATGGAGCCTAAAAATTTATCAAATGGGAAAAGAATATGTATAAGATTTGTGAGCTCGGTGTTGTTTACCATAATACATAGAATAAAAATTTTGTTTTGTACTTAAAAACCAATAAAGAATTCGAATATAAGTTAAAAGGAAGCATGAAGTAATAAAATTGTTGTTCCATACTATCTATCAATAATACGATGGTTCAATAAAAGACTTCTAAAATATAAATCATCTTAATAGCAAAGTTTTGCTGCGCATAACTTTGGGAAAAAAGAAAAAAATTTTCAAAAAAATAATAAAGGTGTCACATGTTTTACTCCTAAATGTTAGTTTCATTGAAGATGTTACTATTTATTTATTGTATTGGTAAACATTTGCGACATCGAGTAACTGTCTGTCTTAACATGACCCCAATACAAATCTCGACTAGATGGACTTGAAAGGCAGGTGTACCTCTCATTCCTACACAAATCTCTATATCATTATTCCTTATTTTTTTAGGGGCCATATCATTATTATTTTGTTCATATTTTTTGTTTTTGGTGACTGAGTTGTAGTTGTTACGAAATGACTATTTATTTTACAGTCACCAACAATATATTGTAGCTAGGTGAGATTGGTCACCTGCTGAAGTCCATATTTCTAGGGTTACGAAACCATCCCAGTGGCAATACCCAAAATCATATGAAAGGGTTCGGGAGTCAGTTACAATCATGTGTAAGGATCGACCCTCTCATGGTGCTCGAAAATCGATACCTATTAATCATATGTTGATATAAACTTGATTTTTATTCAGTTTTAACATTTGATATTTGATTATAATGCCCAATTATAAAAATAAAATTTTATGAAACAAATTTATTATTTCGTTAGAGAAAATCAAGTTTTTAATATTTTTGAAAATCAAAGTATTTTTCTCACCTTTTCAGAGAACCAGAAGAACATGAAGGTTTTATCATTCTTTTTCATACCCCGCTGCAGAGCTAGAAGAATATGAAAGGTATTAAGAAATCAAAATATCCTTTGTACCCCATTAAAGAGCTAGAGGAATACAAAAAGTTTTATTATCATGAAATAAAACAAATCTTGATTTTCTCATTTTAAAAAGATATCTCGTTATTAAAATAATCTGTAAAATCTCTCTCGTATTTTAGAAGAAATTTAAGTTTTATTTTAACATTGGAGACATTGCTTTAATTTTTAAAATTTTCAATTTTATTAAAAATATTAATATAAAAATTCCTTAGGACACAATTTAGATGAAATATACTAAACTCGACTCTAAGGATCCTAATTTGGTCCAAATGATAAACATATCCCCTACAGTACACCTTTAATATAAAAGTATCTTGATCTCGGTTCTAAAATAAATTAATGAAATATCCCTAAGGTTTACCTTTGATATATAAGTATCTTAGTACTCTAAAAGATTTTATAACCTCATAAACAAACGAACCTTTTTCCTACAATACACATTCTACATAGAAGTATCTTAATGATCACATAGGACTTAGTTCTAATTTAAATTACTAAAATAACCTTAAAGTTTACCTTTAACATAAAAGTATCCTAGTAACCCTAAAAGACTTGATATCTTCATAACAAATGAACCTATTCCTACTATACACCTTTAACCTATAAGTATACCAATGATCACATGAGAATCGATTCCAAGGAAAATTACTAAAATGCCTCTAATGTGTACCTTTGACGTATAAGTATCTTAATAATTATAAAGGATTTGATAAGGATATGCAGTGATAATTTTACCCTCAATGGGTAACTTGGACATAAAAAGTGACAAAAATTACAAAAATTGCTAATAGATCTTTAAACTTTTCAAAATTACATTTTGTACCCCACTAGAAAACTAGAGGAGTATGAAAGGTTCTAACATATTCTATGCTCCTCTGGAGGACTAGAGGAATTCAAGAAATATTCTTAAAACATTAAAAATATTTTATTAGCTCTAAAATAAAAGGTTTTTCTAAATGATCCCTAAACTTTGTAAACTTTGCAATTTTGTCCCTACATAAAATAGTCTCACAATTAGACACAAACTACACACAAAAAAAAAAAATCATGGAAATCATCTCAAAAATCATAAAAAGCATCCAGCCAACCACTCATTATTTTAGAGCAATTTATTCAAGTTTTGCAAATTAATCTCTAAACTTTTTAAAATTACAAAAACACCCCAAAATTGTTAAAATTATATAAAACACATTCAAACATGTTTACGTATGAAAAATAGTCATAAAGGTCTACAAGTGGTTCGACCAACCATGATAGGCCTTAAAACAAAACTTTTTCATTCTTACAATTTAATCCCTATGTGATACATACATGACAAGACAACATAAAACGCATCAAAATCAACATAGAAACATATAAAAAATCATATAAAGTATTCGGTCAAGCGCTATGGCCTCAAAACAAAATTTTTTACCTTTTTGCAAACAAGTCCTTAAACTTCACAAAGTCACAAAATACATAAAAGACACTCTTAAACATATCAATATAGATACGACCATTATTGGATGACCATAGAAAAGTTTTTCCAATTTTTGCAATTTAGTTCCTATATTTTCTGTAATGACAAAATAGCCTAAAAAAATATATCACAAAATCATCAATATCATTTTCGGCCAAACATGGAAATACTTTTCCAATGCCTTCGAAAATTTGAGAAAATTATTTTTAGATCCCTACAAGTTTAAAATATGAAATAATACAAAATATCACAAAATTAAGCATGAAAAATTGTTTAATAGTCAATATAATTTTCAGCTAGCATATATTTCATCAAAAAAATTTTTTTATCACATATTTCCATGAATATCAGCATACATATATGTCACAATTTTTACTAAGCATAAATATGCATAAAACCATAATAAATAAATCAACATGATAATATAAAAAAGAATCAAAAATATATAAAAACTAGTTCTACCATCATGAAAAAAATCAACTTATTGCTAATAAAAATTAAATAAAAAAACAAAATCAAGAAACTTTGTTCATAACTATCATCCTTGGCCTTTCAACATGGATTAAAATCCATGAGCATAAGCATAATTTTGGCTCGCTAAAAGGAAGGAAAACAATTGAAAGTAACAAAAACTAAAAAAATTTTAAGTATTTTTACCTTAAAAAGCTTGAAAAGTAAAGAAAATTAGGTGTTTTTTAGTTTTTTTTTTTTTTTTTTGTATATGAATGCTAAAGGTTTTTTCATGAAAATTTTCTCCTACTCTTTGAAGGAAGATAATTGGCCAAGGCTTAAAAGAAATTGCCTTGGCCAAATGGGCTAAAGTTGTCCACCAATTTCCATAATTTTCCCCATTTTTTTATTGTTCATTGATTTTTTTTTTAGATTTTTTCATTTTAATATGATTTAAGTAATGATTTTTCGTCATTTTGCATTTGTCATCATGCATGACATCATCATCTAGAGACATGAAAGAGGAAAATTTTAATTTGAATAAAAACCAATTATAAAGACTAAATTATAACAAATTAAAAATTATGTAATCAAGAATAAAATTTCACATAACAAATTTAATTAAAAATTTAATCAAAATAAGCTTCTTGGGTTTGTTAGAAAAAAATGATCTCATTAGGCTTTTCGAAAAATTAATGGGTTTATCGAGCTTAATAGAAAAATAAATGGGTTTTAAGGCCAATGAAATAGAACAAATAAATTTTGGCCCACTAAAAATAAATTTAATAAAATTTTCATATAAAAATTTAAAAAAAAATTGAGAATTTTTATGTGCAAGAAAAAGGTAATTAAAAATTCCAAACTTGTAAACACTTATAAAAAAAACATTAATGGAAGAAAATTGATATTTGAAAAAAATGCAAAACTCATAAAATAAATTAAATTTTCAAAAAAATATTTAATATGAATTCAATGAAAAAATTTAAAGAATTTTTTTGAAAAAATTTAAACAAAAAATCCTACCTAAAAAATTTACGGAGTAGAAAACTCAGTATCTTGGAAACAAAAAAATTTCAAAAATATGTTCAAATTTTATAACAATGAATTAAATTCAGTACATTTGTCAAAATAGTCATTTACAAAAATAATAAAGATGTGAAAATATGAAATCCATAACAATTTTTACTGGGAAAATTTTCATGAACATGACACTCACGGTATTATGAAAATTTTAAATTTAGTAAATAAATTTAACAACTTAACACCTTGTAATATATAATGTCAATATGAATTTTTCCTTGAATATTTTGATTTTTTGGGTGCATAGAGGCATAAATACCACACAAGTATTGGTAAAAATATAGGATAGTCAAGTTTTTAAATTTTATAAAAAATTCTTGAAAAAATTCTAAAAATAAAAAATTTGACCCTGATAACACCTACAAAAAATAATTTTCAAAATTTCATAAGTAGAAAGTTAAAAGATAAGTTTTTTTACTTCGATATTCATCTTTATTCGAGATCAGTCTTCGAAACATCACTTTTTTTGTCACATGTACCTGTGGCCAATTAAGCATGAGTAAAAATGTTTTGAAAATGTTCAATCCACTTGAAGGAAGCCTGCCCCACTGGATGGCCACTATGTTCTTGGTCTTGGATATTTTTGAATTGTTAAGGAAGGGGCCTGGACAAAATGAGCTAAAAACATTATCAAATGATATTTTTAGTTGCCATGTATCAAATTTTCAATCAATATTAATTAGCAAAAGAAAAAATCCCAAATGCATAACAGCAAGAATTTGATACACTTACTATATGCGTATTTAAAAAAAAAGTTACGTGGGTAGTTTTTAGGGGTATAAGATGTAACTAGTTTTTAATGTCGGAGTGATATTTTATAAGAAAAAAATTAAAAATTATGAAAGGACAAAAATATCTTTGATTTTTTTTATTTATCCTTAATAGTTCATTTAACTTGATAATGATTTTATCAAATAAGTTGTTGCTACTTAACTCGTAAAACTAAACTTAGTCAGAGACATTATAATAGTATAGATAAATAATAATGATTGTCTTATTCATTTAATTATGTATCATGAAATTAATGATCAACATGCCTTACAAAAAATTGAAAAGGAATGGCTTTTTACTTTAAAAATAGTTGTTACACAAAACAAATGCCAATTTTGAAAATGAAATGTATATTTATCAAGCTTAAATTAAAAAAAAAAAACCCCCTTAAATTTCAATGCAAATATAGATTAGAAAAAATCACCACAGTGGATTGCAAAACTCTTTTAATTTTGAGCAACTTTTAGTAAATCATGAAGGTAAAATAACCTTCGAAAATAATAATTAAAAAATCATATCGAATCAATTGGTTCAATTAAAGACTGACAGGTTCAACGATTCAATCCAATATAAAAAAATTTCGTAAATTGATCAGAACCATCAAAAATCGAGAAGTAAGAATTGCAAAAAACTAAAAAAAAAAGCAATGAATCTGGACTGTTAGATGTGTTTAACATCTTTGAGCATTTTTTAACCAATTTGATTAAGATCTAATAGATCACTTCAAACCAATTTTATTTTTGAACTTTTTTTAACCCATTTGCAAACCTAAAATACCAATTTCTTTAACCTATATTTAAATTAAATATTAAATCCAAAAAACCTAAACCCATTTTCTAACAAAGGACTAAAAAACTGAACCGATGGTTGAATTAGTTAAACCTTTGGTTCTTGGTGTAATTGGTTCAATAGGTTCAATTGTCGATTCAACCACCTTCTGACATTAAATGATTAAAAAATAAACAATAATTGTGAAAAATCCAAATAAATTAAAAAATAAAAAAGGAAAATTCAAAAAGTACAAAAATTAAAAAAAAAATTAAAATAAATAATATAAACAACATAGAAGTCCATTATAAGTTAGGTATCTTACCCATACGCTGCATGGGTTTGTCTATATTTTTATATTTTAAGTCGCATTATTATTATTATTATCATCAATAATAAAATCACATTTTGAAGATTAGTTAAGTAAAATTCATATCATTGAAAATAAATTTAAATGACATAAAATGAAATGTTATTGGATTTATATTACTTAAATTTTTTACAATATAACTGCTTGAGTTACGTGTAAAATCTCAATGGCTATTATTATCAATAAATTAATTTTAATAATTAATTAACATTACGGAATCAATAATCAAATCACGTTATTAAGATTAATTAAATAACATCCATATTACTTAAATTTATTCTCAATTCAACTTTTTAAGTCATGTGTAAATGATATTCATGATTAGACCTGACAATTCGTGTCATCGTGTCGTGTTTCGTGTTCTGTTTCATTCTTGATACGATATGATTACCTGATACACAAACACGATATAATTAATTAGTGGTGTCAAATCTTAAAACATGAACACGGCACGGTTTATATTCGAATTACACGTGACACAACACGATTATGACACGACTAAAATTGATATGTTTATATCTAATACTACACGACATGATTACAACACGAATAACACAATTAATATGAATAACACGAAAATACGATTAAGACATAAATTACATGAAAACACGATTAGGACACAAATTAACACGAATATTGTCAACCAATCTACCAATCAACTTTTTTTTCTTCGTTTTCAAGCTGTTTTACTTTTTAACTGTTTTTTCATACATTACAAATTACAATTCACACTATTAAGAGCCATAATTTTAAAATATATAAAAATTTTGTTAAAATTAATATAGTAACTTATTA
>JAQSVH010000010.1:369855-380477 GCA_029448705.1 Adansonia digitata
TAGTCCCTGAACCACCAACCTTTTCAGCTTTTCTTTGTGTTTATAACCATCAAAGGAAAAAAAAAAAAAGAAGAGGGCGAAAAATTTTTTTCTCAAGAATTTCAAAAAAAAACAAAACACAACCTTTCAAAAAAAATCAAAAAATTCAAAGTGGGGTTTTCGATTACAAAGGCTTCGGTGCTTATTTTGAGAATCCCAATGGTGAAAAGAAAACTTATACGTAGGGGGAAAACACACTAGAATTTGGGAATGATCCAATGGTGGACGATAGTCGGATTAAGGTAAAAGGTTCAAACTTTTCTTGTAGACCTAGAAAAATCTAAAAAGATTTAGAAAAATCTGACTCCAGATTTGGAAAGAAGAAGTCAAAGAAGTAGAGGTAAAATTTAAGGGTCAACCACCACCAACGAGCGACAATCGACAGCGGTGGTCGATGGCCGGTGCGGTGGTCGATCATCAGTTTTTGGGTTTTTCTTCTTGCTGAGGTCTAGTTTTTGGGCAAGGAAGAAGAAGAAAAAAAAAAGGAAGAATAAGAAGATAAAATAAAATGAATGGTGTGGCTTGTTTCGAACCCAGGCCACCAATATAGGAGAAGAGTCAACCAACCACTGAATCTCATTGTACCTTGAAGTGTAAATTATCAACAAAAACATAAAAAAGATGTAACGACGAGGGTGACATTTTTATGCTTGAGGTCATATTTTATGCTCATTTAAATATCTCTTAATAATATTTGCATTTTTATCATGTTTGCTTGGTATGCTAATGTCTATATATATATATATATACATACTATTATTATTATTATTATTTTAAAAGATACACCCCAAGTTAGATTAAGTTAAACCCAAATAATGGGTCCAATCTCGATCTATTATTTTTCACAAATTGATAATTTAATCTTAGGGTAATATTAAGCTACTTTTGTTGTGATTCAAGGTTAAAAGAAGCAAAATATTTTTTAAAAATATAATATCCTTTTAGTGTCAAAATTTGTTCATGCCTTGATCTTTGCTTAGAATCCTTGTGTTTGTCACATGGTTAACGGGCTGTTTCATTATCCCAAACTATTCTAGGATGTGTAGATGAGCTCGTGAAGGCCATGCCACTTATTTTCTTCTGCCACGGATATTCAGATGTTCATGGCTTGAATTTAGCTGGAATAAGTCCAAGAAAACCAAAAATTCCTCCTCTTTTATGTGGGCAGCACTTTATTTATGACTTGAAAAATTATTTTTGAACCATAAACAATTTTTCACGAATTTTTTGACATTTTTTCTCTAAGGACATTGAATCATCTTTCCAATGGTGTCTTGTTTGCCCTTAGATCATTCCGGATGAAGGCATTACGATTTTTTAAAGTTTTGCTATCTGAAACCCTTGGAATCAGCGATTCACATTTTGTTTGGGCCAATTCAGCCCACCAGATGATTGTTTTGGATTTTTCAGATATTTTTTACAAAACATTCATGAAATTCCCTTTCCGTAAATATATCATTTGTGATTTACCAATTCCGTATGAGTCCGAAATGATTTTTCAAAGTCAACTGCCCCATTTCCCCTGCATATGCTGCCAGTGTCAAACCAATCCCTAATATGAAAAATATTTCCACCTAGGAGGCATTTTTTAGGATTTTTGGAATAACTTTATATTGATCCTTACCGAGTTACCATTCCAACGGTACCTTGTTTACCCTTAAGGACCCCCGGATGAGCTCAAAATAAATTCAGGAAGACAAACGATGCAATGTTGTCCTCTGTTTCTAACCCAACTTTCAAAATGCTTTTATTGAGGCATTCGAGCACCTCACGATCTACTCGGCTCATTCCCATGGCCTAAACCCTTTAGACATGGACCAAGGCTAAACAAAAGAGGAACATTTTAGCCTAACCTTCGACTTTCAATTTTTAAAGATTCTTTTTTTAAAAAAAATGACCTATTCCTTTTAACGTAGAAGATTTTTTGGGATATTCCAACCCCACTAATCCAAGGGGACACTCTGACCCCTTTTTTAACTCAAATCCAATATCGAACTTCCATTTTAGGGGATACTCCAACCCCACTTTTACCTCAAAATGGCATCAAATTTTCACTTTTAGGGCAACCCCACTTCTCCAAGGGGATACTCCAACCTCGCTTTTACCTCAAAATGACATCAAATTTTCACCTTTGGGAATACTCTAACCCCACTCTTCTAAGGGGATACTCCAACCCCGCTCCCCACATTCCTTCCAAAATCTAAACTTTTTTTTGGGACATCTCTGAGTCATCAAAACATTTTTTTTCCTCAAATTTCCACTGAATCTGGCTAAGTCTTAATGTTGTCGTCTCGGATATTCATCAATAATTGAAGATAACTATGAGATACATTTCGATCATCCTTTTTTTTATATATTTTGTGTGTTTATATTTTTTTATGGCAAGGATTTGTTTATTGTTTTCTTTCCTATCGTACTAATACGTTTCCTCCTGGAGGGACCTCGAACATTCATGTTTTAAAAGAATTATTTCAAAATCACAAAGCGATATCTCGTGTCGGTATCTCTCCAGTGCCAGACATGAAATATTTGATTTTAGTAACCTATATGGAGTTCATTTTCATTAAAATAAAAACCTATGTTTCTCACTTCTCTGAGGCGTATAGGTAATAAAATTTTCATTAAAACTCGAACTCATATCTTTACAAAATTGCACGCATTAGAGGGAGTTATATTTAAATAATGATAAAATTAGGACCGAGGAAACCGAGATTCAAGTAGGAAATAATTAAATGGTACTGATTTTTAGGCATTGTGGGGGTGCTAATCCTTCCCCACACGTAACCAACTCTCGGACCCAAAATAAAGAATCTCTGGTATTATTTTCGATAGGTGTCCGGTCATGTCTAACTTAAAATCGGTGGCAACTCCGAGTTTGTGGCCACTTCGTGGAGGCCATCCAAGACTAGTCGGATGGGTGATTCGTCCGACGACCTTTTATTCCTTCATGTCAAACATCATCATATTTTTCGTCCAAAGTTGATAAAGGTCAGGCATTTGGAACGTCGACATGTCCTTATAATACCCACTTAAAAAGGAAGAGAATCTAGTTTTAATAAGATATTCTGTTTGAATTTCAAATTGTCATCTGAAATTTAAATTCTAAAATTTAAATTATGATATTATCAAGATTTACAGAATCTAAATTTAAATTTTAAAATTTTAAAAAGATTTTATCCTTTTTAAATCTTATCAGATTATATTTTAACACCTATAAATAGTTGCAAAACTGGAGAAAGAAAGACACATCAAAATCATTTTCCTTTCCTCTATTCCTCTCTATTCCTTTAGTCATCCGAGAAAGAATTTTATCACCTTTGGTTCATAGTTTTGCACTTGTAAGTGCTAACAATCGCAACATGATCAAGGAGGCCTGGGAGAAATGTTGCAAATACTGTCGAGCATATTGGTGGCAGGCAATAAATGTCTTAAGGTTACAGGTTCAACCTTGACTCGATCATGTAACATTTAATGTTTCAAATTTTTCGATAACACATATATTTGTTCTGTAATTTTCTTATTTACTTAGTTTATTTAATTTTGTCTTAGTATCGTTTAGTTTATTTAATTTTGTCTTAGTATCGTTTTAATCTTTGTTCATTTTATAGTATTTTGAAGCTAACAGATACTTAATACAAAGTTATAAAATTTTGTGATTTAGTACTTAAATTTTACTTTCATCCGTTAATACGCACAGAGGGCGGGATTATGCTGTTTTGTCAAATAGTTACATGTGCAAAACGTTCATACATATATATATATATATGATTGTATAAATATTTGTAAAATTTTAAAAGTTAGATATCAAAAATATTAACAAAAAGGTTTGAATAGAGTTGGGATAAGGGTATAATAAACACTTTATCATGTTAAACATTTCATTAACCTGGTCAAGACTAAAGTCATGAGAATAAGGTTGCCTGAGTGAGACGTTATTTCTCAAATTAGGGTACTAAAAAACATTATTTTTTAAATAAACAGGTAAACTTGCAGGTTAGTTTTTTTTTTTCCTTTTTAAAGAAATAAGTTCTGAACAAAGTTTACTTTATGATGCAAATAAATTATGCTTTTGTCTCAGGAGCATATGGTTTTTTAGGTAATTTTCTTTTATGTAAAAGTAGGCTGTTTCTATCCATTCTTTAAATAAATATGTTACATAAAACATTAAAAAAATATTAACGTTCCATATTTCATGCTTATTAAAATATTTTTTAGGTAATTTTTTTTAATTAAGTTGGAGTTATTTAACTCATGAAACCAATTTTATTAGGGATTTTGTTATTAGTAAAAAAAGGTGATTAAAAAAATTAAGTGATTGTATAAGAAAAAAGTGAGTAAAAAGATTTATTTTTTTAAATTGGATTACTGAGCAGTTTTTTTAATATAAAAAACATAATTAACTGTAATTTTATATCTTTGTTAGTAATTTTTTTAAGTTTTTAAATAATTTCTTTGTGAACGATTAAGTCTACCAACTCATTCAATCCTTTTAATATAAGTGGAATTTATAACACCCAAGATATAGGTAAAAATGTGATATTTTAAATATAATTTTTTTTATTTTAAAAAATAATGATACTTAAAGAAAAATGTATAATTTTTATAAGATGTTAAGAAAAAAAGTAGATAGTTTTTTTAGAGAGAAGTTATATGAGTAATAAAATGAGGAGTTTATTTGAGAGTTAAGTAGGCTGAATTGGGTAGTTTGAGTAGATTTTTTTTAAAAAAAAAAATAATTTTTATAAAATGAAATTTATATTAAAAATATTAAAAACATAATTATCTTTATTTTTTATTCTAAAATTTTATTTATTATTATTATTATTATTATTATTATTATTATTATTATTATTATTATTTTGCCTTCATCTCAACAAACTCAATAACCTTATAAATAAGTTAATAATCTTGCAAATAAGTTTGATTACAATACAATGACAGTGGGAGTGAATTAAAGTAAGAAACACAAAAAAAAAAAAAGTTTCTTTGTCAATGGATAGCTTTTTTCAAAGAATAAAAGATTAAATAAAAAATTAAATTGATAAAACCATCGATTTTAATTTAATCAATTAAACTGACTGATTCCTTAATGAAAAAAAAAGTCAAGTCTCACAGAGGCGGAAGAGAGAGGATGGGAAGGGGAAATTTGAAGAAGTTGAAAACAAATAACTGTATGTGCGAGAGGAAAAACAAATTAAATTCATTAACAAAAAGGTTGATCTTCCTTCGACATAATAAGTGAACGCCATTTAATAGAAAAGCTCCTTATACCAGCAGCCACAGAAGTCTGCATAACAAATTTTCTACTCATTCATCAATTCTTGCTTTACTGATAACAAGAGTAGAGAGAAACAGAAAATTATGCAGTTACAGTGAGATTATACAAATATATAGTTAATTACTTCTTGCTCCTTCAACACAAAATGGAAACTGCAACTAGTTTAAAGACTGAGAAGTACACTCCTGTCCCAGTCTTTTTAAACGTAAAACCAAGTGTAACAGAATCCAAAGAAGCTGATGAAGATACAATACCAGTCACCCGCCACCTTGACAAAGGTCACAATTTAAAGCCATTATTATTAGTATTCAAGCTCATAAATAAAAACATCCCAACAGGTTTTAGTTGATTTAAGCTATAATTGATTGGTCAACTCAAAAACATCCAGAGACTCAGCCTACTTGATTTCCTTCCTACGTTTAATCAGGAAGGAAACCTGCCCTCATTTCCACGTATCAGCAAAATAAGCAATGTCATATATCATTCTACCTCCTCCGATCACCTCGATGTCTTCTATCTCTATCATGATCATCATCACTATCTGTTCTCCGGTGCCTATCTCTTCGTTCTTCCCTCCGATCTTTGTAGCCATGGTCATCATTTGCACCACTTTTTCTCTGACTTGATTCATTTCTTGTGTCTTGCCTCCTGCTATCTGCATTTTTCTTCAAATAATCTCTTTCACCCCTCTTGTCTGCATGCGTATCACCATCATCACTCCTCTTTCTGTGATCATCATCATGCCTCCTATTTGGAGGACTATGAACATTGTTGTCACCATATCTCTTTCTGTTATCTACATCACCACGAACATCCGATCTACTCCTTCCATGATTGTGCTCATCTCTTCCTCTTTGTCTGTCTACATGCCTTTTTTCTCTATCAAATTGGTCTTTAAGATGCTTTTCATCTCTCCTCCCACCAGATCGACTCGCATCCGCTCTGTAATCTCTAATTCTGTTTCTATGCTTATCCTTATCATCCAAGTCTTTCCCCTCCATACCATCAGAACTATTCCTGTTCGCTTTGTGTCTGCGTTCATTGGCATCAGAATCATGGGGTCGATGTCTTTTCCCTTGCCTGGGACTCTCTGGAGTGTCTTCATCAAAAACCATCTCATACCTATTACAATCATCAAATTGTCAAGAGAAAGAAAGAAAGAAAGAAAGAGGATCTAGAAGGAATACAAATAAAAGCATCCAACTTCACAAACCTCGAGCTGTTGTCTCCTCCACCACGCTGTACGTTTTCATCCTTTAAAATATATTTAGAAGGCTGCATCTTGGTGGCAGGTCCCCCAGTACAATCCCTAGCAATGTGATCAACAGCACCACATTTAAAACAACCTCCTCCTACATCCAAAACAAGTTCAATATGATTTAAGTTCAGCTATTGTGAAAATTACCTTGTATGAAAGTACCTAATATTCAAAGTCGAATAAAGATTAAGGGAAAGGAATTAAAAAACATGAAAGCAGGAATGAACCAAACTTTTAAGAGATACGCATGCTTAAAAATGTTTTGTTATAATTAATTATTAATTGAACAAAACTGGAAGCAATCTTTACTCCAATCTTTTGATGTTTTCCCAAAAGAAAAGAGACATGTGACAGAAAAAAACACCCCCAACCTGCTTATCTTTTACAAGTTGGCTTTCTCCTCAACAAATGCAAGTGTCTAATTGAGAGCTCGTATGCACTGATTCAATGCAGTTTTAAGTTTAAAAGAAAAAAAAAAAGAAAAAAGAAAAAAAGGAAAAGGAAGCTCGCTTTATAATGTGCCACGTTTATCAAGTATGCCAAAAAATTTTCATTCTATGAATAAATCTCATACTAAATTATTCAGAATAATTAAAAGAAAGGAGAATATATAAATCTAACTAATATAAGGAAGAAACTAAAACCAACATCTCATCTAAATCCAACGAAACCTTGAAACCTTTCTCATTCTCCCAACCTCTGCTACTGTAACCACTTTCCTCCTACCTTAACTTTAAGATACCTAGGCTGTTTTCCACAGGTTTCCAGAATATTAATATTTGTTCACATGGTAGATCTCTTGTCACCAGAATGACAGTTTTAACCTGCTTTTAAGTTTGGTAGCATAAAGGACAATGAAAATCACCCTCAAACCAACGAGAGAGAGAGAGAGAATGAACGTTTCATATTATTGGCACTTGGCAGAGACAAAAAACTGGTATTCATTTTTTTCTTTCAACAAGGTTGGAGCCTAAGAGGAGAAAGAAAAGAGACTTGAATGATAAACTTTTCATGCGGGCTATGTTTGTTACCAAACTAGATTATGTTACGACAGTGATTGAGGTTGGCTGATTTGGTATTTTTATTAGGAAAATAACTTTTTGTATTGATTAAATGTCTTTTATGATTTTGGTGGCAGCAGAAGCAACCATACTGAAGAGATAGGGAGAGAAAAATAGAAGATGGCAGAGGCAGAAAAGATGAACAAACAACAGTGGCAGTGGAGAAGCAAAAATGGTCAGGTGATTTTTCACATTCTTTTTCTTTGATTAGATATATTTTTATTTATGTTTAGGTTAATTAATGATGATTATGAAATTGGCCACAGGTTTGCTTAAATACTTTTCAATTTAATTATCCAAAAAAATAATAATAATTTTCAACTTGCAAGCATCTTGTAACATCATGCAAGGACCCAATTTTTACCAGTTACATGCAAGCACATGCGACTCGAACAAAGATGTCAACTTCCATTTGTTTTAACTGGCTCAGAATAAAAGAATGTGGGATTAATTGAACCAAATCAGAGTATAATCAAAGTATTAAGGCTTAACAGCCTATTCTGCACAAGTTTTTAAGGGTCTTTCTGTTTGGTTTTAAATCTTCCTCTTCTAGGTAATTAAAAAACTTTGCAGACGCCTTCTTTTGCATTCAACTTTTCCATCCTCCTTAGATCAATAGTATCCATCTGTTCAAGAACTTGATCATCCAAGTTGCAAGAATTTCCATGTACTCAGCACTATAGTCAATCTAAACAAGTTCACTAACTAATTGAACAGAGAAATGTTTAAACAACTTGACTATTTCTATTTTTTTTGTAACAAATATTATTATATATGCATCAAATTACATAAACAGTCCCAAAGAACTGATGATGAGCAGGATAGTTAGAAAGGTATGCCTAGGGTCTCAAGCATGTAACCTCAAATCACTGCAAGCAATATGTCTACGCTGGCAGTAAATTTACCTTTACCCTTTTGTTGATCCCTGCGCCTGAATTGGGACCAAAGTTTTGCAACACTTTGACTAAAATCCACATGTATCCTTCTATCGTCAATCAATGCATTATCCATCTACAATAAAAAATAAGGTCAACAAAAAATTTCCATGCCCAAATGACAGAAAAGTTGCAAAAAAAAATAAATAAATAAATATTTGATTCACAAAAACACATGTTCTCTATTTGAAAGTGTAACAGCTTTTCTAGAATCTTGATATCTAATAAAACTTGTTTGCAAGTTTTCCAAAGAGCCCGTTTTTAGGAGAAGTAGCATCATTTTTATGTCCAAACGAAAGGCATTGTATCACTTATTCCCAAGGACAAGAACATGCCAATTGCAGTGTTTAATTACTTAGGAATGTGTTTTGTTTACATTGTATATTTTATGAGCTTAACTGTAAATTTTATATATTTAGGGCATTTAAGTTACATTCATATTAGTTTTGCTTGTTTAGCATGTACTAGATTTAGAAAATAGGCAATAAGAACTTGGACAGGACCATTTCCACATAGGTTTTTTTCACCCTCAATCAAAACTTGAAGAGTAAAGACTTTGTGTAAAAGAAGGAAAAAAAACCCACATTCAAATAGTCCAAATCTAAGCACCCATTATTTTCAATGCAGCCCCTTATGTTCGATGAATTAAGAAACTAGATCTGAGTATTGAGACTTTCCCTTTCGTTCCTTTGATGTCTCTCTATTCTGTATTTTCTCTCATCCCTTATCTTGTGCCACAGCAATGCATCAATAAAGCTAAGGCCATATGATCTCTTCAATAAAGCAGTACTTTTAGTCCGAGAGAAGGTATAATTGATAGTTAATCAAATCAAATTGTATAATTGATAGTTAATCAAATCAAATCAATAATTTATTTATAATTTAATTGAGAGTTAAAAAGTATTCTGGTAAATTTAGGGTTATTTAGAGTAAGACTTATAGCCAATTAGATTGTGCTTTTGGTCTAGCTAAGTCATTAACGTTTATAAAACTTAATTTCCATGAAACAAGTTTTATTATGGAAAAAGTAATTTTCACCAGATGTTAATAATCTTTCCACTCAATTCTCGCTTGGGTTATTGAAAACTCATACTAGGTTAAATAATGACGTAATCCACAGCAGACATCATCATCCCAATGCTAAGCGTTAAAGTTTTTGACAAAATGCTGACAACCAAGACATACATATCAACATCCACGTCAGTATCATGGACGAGCTGCATGAAAGTAGATAGCTCCCCACCCCAATAATCTATCTCCCATCCCCCAAGATTCAAATTTGAGACCTCCAAATTGAAGTCTCAAGTTCCAACTAATCTGTTGTTCCCTTGACGACAACTTAAATCCTCGCTGACAAATGGGGTAGTTCAAGCAAAGAAAAAATAGCCTTTCTTCCCAATTAAATTCAAGAAACCTGAGATTTGAATGAAAAACGACAATAACACTTATAATTCCCCAGATAACCCATGCATCCTATAGGCGCTAAATCGAACAAGGTAAAAAGTTATTTGTTTGATCAATTGACATAATCTTCAAATATCAACTAATAAACATGCAATACTAAGCAAAGGAAAGAACATTTTTTGTGTTATACCTTGAAATATGCTTGTTCACAAGCCTCCTTTGTCTCGAATTCTGAAATGATAAAATATCATTGATAATATTATGTATCCAAGAAAACAAAACATAAGTAATGCTCAAGAAGGAAGAAACGTTAATGGACTGCCTAAAATTGACAAATTAAACATACTGTTAGAAGACCATAATTACTGCCTAGACTTTAGGAGAATGAGCTGTAGATAATTCTTAGCTGTAGAAGATATGCAGTAGCTGTAAATTATGTGTAAATCCCTAAAATCATGGGAGGTACTTATCTATTCTTTAAATTAGCAGATTTCTTTTCCTAGTTAGAAGCTTATCAGAAAACTTGTATAAATTGTCTCTAACAGGTTTTTGTAATATAAGAAAAAAATCAGAATTTTACCCACAACTTTGACATGGTATCAGAGCTGTAAAATTCTGGGATATATATTTTTCTGGCCTTAATAGCC
>JAQSVH010000010.1:391688-403269 GCA_029448705.1 Adansonia digitata
TTTTTAATTTTCCTATTATCATTTTTTTTCCCCTCAGACCCAAGTTCACTTTTCTTCTCTTTGTTCTAGTTGGTGTGGAAGATTCTCTTTCATTTTTCTTGATTTTTTCTTTCATTTTTCTTGATTTCTTCTTGCATTTCCTAAAATCTTATTAAATTAATTTACACTTTATTTTATTGATTTATTGATTGAATTCTTTCTTTTTTGTTTTTTTGTGGTTGCGGATTTTGTTGTTACTAGTTTTAAACATTTGTAATGCATGAGTATGAATTATATAAAAAGATTAATTATAATAAAACTAAGAAATTTCATTAATTATATATTTTAATTGTAATGTGAAACAAGTAATGAAAAAAATAAAAATCGAATATTGATATATAATTATAACAAAATTTAATAAAATACAAATAAAATCTAAACATTATGCATTGCATCAAACAAAAAAGCATAAAAAAATACATAATGGAGTCAAAATATTAAGGTAAACCTTTGATACCTTATGCTTTGCATAAAAACAACTAATATATATTTATATTGTAGCAATAGCCCCTAAACCAAAAATTATGCAACTAATACATTTTTACTGTTTACGTTATGAGAATAGCCCCTAAAATAAAGCAAAAATTATGTAAATAAATACAAGAAGGGTGAGAGAAAGGAATTGACATACACCTTGAAACTAAACTGTTATAAGAAATCGACTCTCAATTTATTTACTAGCAAATCATGCGAATAATTCTTCTAGTGCATGATCAAATGTTATGATTTTTCTTGGTCGAACCCCTTTTAGTTAACCAATCAACCATCTAAAGCAACTAATGTCTAGAGTGTTGAACTTTGATACTAAAAAGTCTAAATTAATTGAGAGTGATTTAAGCTATTAAAATTAATTATATTTGGTCTTAATCGGAAGAGATTTAAGCTATTAAATATAAACAACATTAGTTTGGTTAAATTCAAATCAAATTAAATAAAAATAATATAGATAATAGACGCATGATATAAATTCAAGATAGATAGTCAAATTATTCACATGGGATTTTTCTTTTGCCAAAAGCTTTATTTCTTAAAAATTTATTTTATCCATTTGATGCATTTTTAATGAATTAAAAATAATCATTTTGACTTAATTGATTATATTGATTTCTTTCTAAATATATAATATATGTACAAAATTAATTTCATTCAATATACTCATGATTAATTAGCTTTTTATATATTTTCTGATTTTATTTGTATAATTAATAAAATTAATTCTAACTTATATATGAATATTTGAGATTTGAAAGATAATAGCACTAATTAATTTAGTCAAAATAATTAATTTTAATTAAAAAAATACATAAATTTATATCATTATATATAAATAATAAATGTATTCACCTAGCTTAAAAGGTGGAACCAATAGATAAGTTCTAGTTTAAAAAGGTTAAAAGTGTCTTTTTATTTTTACATAAATGTAATTCAAAAGTTGATTATTCGTAGCTATAAAAGGATCGCATAAAATTATTCTATGATTAATAATGGTAATTAAAATTTTGTTACCTTTAATATCATTTTAATTAAGAAATATTTAACTTAAATAATAACAATATTCAAATATAATCAATTTTATTATTTATTATTTTCTAAATTAAAAATAAATTAAGTAAAATAAATTGCATTTAATAAAAGACATACGCCAATTTTTTAAGGCCATCAACATGTAAAAAAAATAGACTATGACATATAATTTTTTTTCCTTTGTTGTCAAAATCTTTGGCTTTTTATATTTACTAGTTTTAACCTTGTACAATGTAAGGATATATATATATATATAATTTTTTAATTATAAAGTAACTATTAAAATTTATAGAGTAATACAAATTTTATTGTAAAATAAATAAGGAAAAAAATAAATAGATATCATAGGATATTGCCATAAGTTTAAAGAAAAATCATATTGTATCTTATTTCATCCCAAAATAATATCTAAATCAAAGCTTGCCATATTTTTAATTTTAAAAAATTTGAATTTACAAGAATAAAAAAGGTTATTTTTATTAATTGTTGAGATAAAAAATGCTATAATTAATTTTTACTATGTTCAAATGAGGTCTACTTAATAACTCATAGGTTCCAAAAGTATAAATGAACTAATAGATAAAACAATTGTCAATGATAAAATTAAATACATATTTATTTTAAATGAAAAATAAGCTTAAATAGTTTATACATTTTTAGGGATAAGAAAGCTAATATTAGTTTAAACACATTGCCAAATTTTTTATTAAAATAAATATTTTAATCGAAAAACGATAAATGCATCCATAGTAAATATTAATATTTAATTAATTGCATTGAAGTAATCGAAATACCACATAAACATTCATAACAAATAATAATATTTAATTAAGGGCATTGAAGTAAAATGAATCGTTTAAAGATTTGAAAGTCAAATGTTGTCAAAATAAGGGTAATTGCAAGATTTTCACTAAAACCTTGAATGAATTGTGTTTATTAAACATTGAAAAATGAGCTATATTTTAAAAAATTTAAATGTTATTTAATGTCTTAATTCAAGATGATCAAAAAGGTCATATTAGAATAAAGATAATTATTTAATATACTTATAGTGGAGTTTTGTAACTCCATAAGCAAAATTAAAAAGTCGTTACATGTTTCATTTATTTATTATTTATTTTTTAAATATAAAGTAAGATATTTGGTAGCCTTTTAAATTCGCTCGTGGATTTAAAAAATTTTACAATCGGTGAACGTAATAATAATCTTTAAAATAATAGTTAAATAAAATATTATTTACGTTTTTAATTTGATAGTAAAAATTAATAAAATTAGGGTGAATAATTATTTGGCAAGCGAACTACTAATCCTATATTCCCCATCATTAAAAAAAGTTCTGAATTTTTTTATTCTCTTTTAATGCTTTTCTTTAATCATATAATATGGGATCCATCAATATTTTAGACAATTTTCATAGTAATTATTTATATTTTGATTGAAAGTCAATATTAATTTTCTTACACTAAATTAGCATTGAAGACATAAAAACTAAAAAATAATACCGACTGTATTAATGCTAGATATTAAAGAAAATGAAATTAAGAATTCAATTCTATTTCATTTTAGTGTTTAATGAAAATTATTTTACTCAATTATCGTTTATTTTGTTCCTTAATTAACTACACAATAATGAAAAAATATCATTGATGTGATTCTATAAATATTTTTGTATTTTTACTTTACTAATGTGATAAAAAAAAATGAGCTATTTTACTTTCAAAAAGATTAGCAACCATTTCATTATTTAAAATGATCATTTCTTAATTTTATATTATTTACAATATACCTTTTAAAAAGACAGAATAAATATGGAATTCAAACAAACACTTTTTTCTTTTTTTTTAAATGAAAATCTCACATTGATGTTGAAAGTCAAGTAATTTCTTACTAAGAATTAAACTGATTTTATTCTTGTGTATTAATGCAGAATGCTTTTGCTGAAATTAAGCAAACTATCTAAACATTTTGATGTTCAAACACTATACACATGCTTATATAAACATTTTAAAAAAGATACAATATTCACATCAACATGTACACATGAAGGGTACAATCTTTAATATGATACCATAGCAAGGAAAGAAGTTTTTAAACTTTAAAAAAAAAAAAAACTATTTTTTGGTTGACCATAAAGAATAGAATCTTATTAAATTTGTAAGCAACAATAATATGCAAAGGGGCTTCACAAAAATTTGATATAGAATTCTTTGAAATCTTGTAATTAACAGCATTCTTTTCA
Organism: Adansonia digitata; assembly: GCA_029448705.1. Taxonomy (NCBI): domain Eukaryota; kingdom Viridiplantae; phylum Streptophyta; class Magnoliopsida; order Malvales; family Malvaceae; genus Adansonia; species Adansonia digitata. The sequence goes on from JAQSVH010000010.1 coordinate 395,491, forward strand.
AACTTCATCACTCAAAGCTCTTGGCCTTTTTCATTCTCGCAGCTAGACCTGGGCATAACCCGAGTTAGACCGAGCCATGGTTTAAATTTTTTTTACATGTCAAGTGTAGGCTCGTATTTCAAATATCTATACTCACTTATTTAAGTTTGAATTATTATTTATCATATTAAAAATATTTTTTACTAATATTTGTATAATTTATAATTAAATTTAAATAAAAATATATTATTTTAATTTAAAATTACTATTTAGAGTCGGGCCAGCCTAGAACAAAAATATTGAGATTTAAGCTCGAGTCTAATCAAGCTGAGTTTACCGAGTTGGATGAATTGCCTTACCCATACCCATCTCTGCTTGTAGCCAAAAACAAAACAATTATAATAAAACACCACAATAAATATAAAAATAGAGAGTGAATGTTAAATATGAAATACTAAAATGCTACAAATAAGAGAATGATCACTGTACAATGAAAATAGTAAAAAAAAAATTTAAGCAAATAAAAAATTGCGCCATATCATATACAATGTAAAAAAAAAACCTTTAAGCAAATAAAAAATTGCACCATATCATAACTCATAAGTGCGCATGAGATGTGAAAAGAGTACAAAACAATCATTAAAATTACCTTAAATATACATTTAAAGACAATAATCATCGTTATCTATAAGATTATTCATAATAGAATTCAAATTGACTTAATCAATTTAACTTATGGAATTTAGTTAATTCGGTTCGGTTAAGTAAGTTTGATTGTTATATCAATTTTGTATATCGGTTTATTTAATTAATTCAGTTGGTTATCAGTTAGTAAAATTATTAACCGAATTGATGAATTAACCAAACCTTTAATATTTAATATTTAATAATTATATATTTATATATATTAATAGCCCAATTAAACCCATATCCAAATCAAATATGTAACCCATTAGCTCAAGACCCAATAAATCGATTTGACTAAACTAACTGACCCAATAAATGATTCAGTCAGTTCCTCTAGCTAAATCGGTTAATTCAGTTTAAAGTTTTTTTATCGAACCGATCGAATGCGCAGTCCTAATTATCTAGATATAAAAATGACTATAAAACAAAAGAGCTTATAAAAAAACTCAAAATCAAAATCCTTTTTCTACACGCCAAAGACAATCATCATCCTCATCTAGATATAAAAATGACACTCAAAATCAAAATCTTTTTTTCTACAAACTAGAATTTATATGCTTTATTGATCCTTAAATCAAAATCTTATTTATAGTTGTGCTTGATCAACAAATTAATTATATAGATTCAAATTTCAAAAACATTAATTGTGAAAAGCTGATCATGAACATTAAAAAAGAAAGTTTTTATGGAAGGTAATATCAATAGATTTCAAAGAATAATCCATCACTTCACGTATCAACAACGATGGACCATAGATTAACTTTGATATTAAAGTATTTTTTGAGATGTGGAAAGAAAATATCTTTATTTAATGTAATTTTAATTAAAATTTCGAAATAATGCTTTGTCGAAACTCTTATTTCTAGTAGGTCTCGAGATAAGTCAATTAAAAATATAAAAAATAAATATAATTGATTATATGATATATTTTAAATTTTAAATTAAATTAAAATAATTAAATACACAACACGTGGCAATTATTTAAGACTATTCATATATCAAAAAGTTAAATTATCCACATAAAATAATTATGTTTTTTTATTGAAGACTTTGGCTTTTATATATTTACTAGATTTAAGTCATTGCAATGCATGAATTATAATTATAATTTATAATAATTTTTTGAAAGTAGAATTAAACTAATAATACTAAGAAAGTTCAAGAAAAATTAAGTTAAAAAATAATATTGGACGAATCTTAATAATTACAAAAATAAATGACTCTAATAAAAATTTACTAAAAACAATTCTATTATAAAACCAATAAATAGAATTATCTAAGTATAACGATGATTGAAGCAAATAAAAAATTAAAATAAAATTCATCTACTAAAATTTTACGTCCAATTTTTTTGGCTGAATTTTACTAAAAATTGAAATATAGGGAATATTATTAAAATAAAATACTTAAAAATTAAACAATAATTGCTTTACGAACATATCTTATTATCTTCCAAGAGAAAAAAAAAAAAAAGAAAAATCAACATAGAATATAAAAAAAAATCATTAATACTATGATTTTGGAAGCAAATCCAAACGTTTTGATGTTTATAGAGGTTTTATTAAAAAAACTGCTTTAATTATAATTTTGAAATTGAAAAAATTTTAAATGATTTCAAAATTAAAGTATCAATTAAGATTATATTTTCTGATTTTTTCAAAAAAAAAAAAAAAATCATTTATTTTTTAAAGCAACTTATTATTTTGCATTGAACTTCAAACAAATGCATTGAGTACTAACATTAAAATCTTTTTACTCGAAGTTAAATAGTATTAGAAACAATAATAGAAAATATAATACAACAAATCTTAAAATTTAAATAAATTAATTAAACAGTTATATAGTCCGAGGGAAAGGAATTCTCACAGTATCAGTTATCATCCAATCTACTATAACATTTAGAATTTTTCATATATAATTGTCTCAAAAAATTCGTAAATGAATATATTTAAAAGATTAAAAGTAATTTCTAAACCATGTAAGATGCCAATGGTGTAAAGCATCACATGTTTAATTTTTTTCATTACATGTGAATTACAATATAAACAAAACTAACAAAATAAAAAAAAAAGTAACAAAATGTATATCTAAAAAGAAATAAACGATATGCTAATGCTAGAAAATAAACAAACTATATTGGAAATCGTTAAGGGTTAAGTGGTCATCTATTTATAATAGTGAATAGAAGAAAGAGTAATTGAAGACATTTAATTCATTTGAAAATAAAATGAAAAGAATATGTGATATGCATTTTGCAATAATTTTTTATTGACAATTAATTGAAATATTTTCATGTCCATAGTTATTGCTTTTTTTTTTCCTATTTGGACTTCATTTATTTTTAAAGTTTGGATTTAAATGATTCAAAATTAATCTTATAAATTAATTTAGAGAGTTTTACGCTTTAAAAATAAATAAAATTAATTTGGTCATAATCAAATCAAATTACGAATGTATGAAAAGAAAAAAAATACCTGTAAATATAAAAAAAAATTAGTTTTTCGTAGAACCTAAAGTGATTTTTTCATATTGACCATTGAAAGATATTTGATTATAAAAATTGAAAAAAAAAAATCAATAACTGACATTAATTTGGTAATTGCATTTGCAGGTAATACACCATGCCTAAAGTTAAGTATATAATGACAATCAATATATATTAAAAACATATCAATTATCAGTTTTGTGATGAATACATATTTATATATTTACATAACTTAAAAGATAAAGTCAATAAATAAGTTATAGGTTAAAAGTTTTGTAAAGTGATTTTTTACCTAAATATAATTCAAGAGTTGAATATTTATAACTGAAAAAAGATTACACAAAATTAGTTTATGGATTAATATGAGAATTAAATTTGTATTACCTTCGATATGTATTTACTTGAAAAGCATTTAAGATAAATAATAATAATAAAAAAAGATAAATTCAATCAATTTAGTTTTTTTAATTATTTTTAAATTAAAAATGTATTAACTAAAATAAAATGCATTTATTTTTAAGACAGTCCACATGTCAACTTCATAGACTATATACATATGATTTTTTCCTTCTTTTTGTCAAAGGCTTTAGCTTTTATATATTTTATGTAAGATTTATGTAATTTTAGTTAAAATTTTGAAATATTGATTTGCAGAAACTCTTGCTTATAGTACATCGTATAAATGTAAAAGATAAGTAAATTAAAAATATAAAAAGAAATAAATACAATTTATTGTATGAAATATTTTAAAATTTAAATCAAATTAAAATGATTAAATTCATAACTCATGACAATTATTTAAAGCTATCAACGTATCAAAAAGTTAGACAATTATCTTTTAATTAAAGGTTTTAGTTTTTATATATTTATATATGATATAAGATGTCTAATAGCTCTTTTAAGTTGGAACACCCTCTCTATTCATATATATATATATATATATAAAATTCGTCAATGATTTTTTTATAGCTGATTTTGCTATTATTGATCTTGTGAATCCCTAATTTCAATATTTCCCCATTTACTTACTGCAACCCTTGAAATTTTCTTTGTTTTGTCTTGGTTTTTTCACTGGTTAAATTCAACTTGGATCCCACCATCAAAATCTCATCCCTTGTAGCTCTCAAATGCTTGGAAAACTCTTACACTTCATCAGCCGATTCATTCAATCGACTTTTGTTTTTCAACTGAAATGAAATGAATTTTTTTTTTTCCTTCAACCCTTAGTAGCCATCTTCGCAAAAAGAGACTTTGTCCTCTCTCTATGGATTCTCAAGAAATTAAACCTCAAGATTCTGAGGAAACATAGGCAGATTTCTAAAAAATTGAGCTTCAAGATTCTTAAGAAACAGAGCTAATTCTCAGCATTATGAAGTAATTGTAATTTTGAATCAAGTATAATTGGCTTTGATATGATTCTGATTAGTCTAATTAAGTGATATTTATCAAAAAACTGAGCCTCAAGATTCTAAAGAAACAGAGCTAAACTCTTAAGAAACCGAGCTTCAAGATTCTGAAGAAACAGAGCTGATTTTCAATATTCTGAATAATTACAATTAGCTTGATACGATTTTGAAGAGTCTAATCAAATGATATTTGATTAGGTTTAGAGTTTTGTTCTCTTCTACTTTGGAAAATGACGTTTTCGGGGGAAATGGAGTTTTTCTTTTTAAATAAAAAGAGAATGGCAAATTCTATGAATACTGTAATGACCTATTTGCCCTTAATGAAATTACCCTCTTTCACTATTTTTTCTTCCCTGTCTGCACTTCATCTTTGGAACCGACGCTTGTACCTTCTTCCTCTCTCAAGTGGTTGGGAAATTTAAAAAAATATATTTTATATTAAATTTTAAATTATTATTTAAAAAATAATAAAAATTAAAAATATTTTATATTAAATTTTAAATTACTTTTTAAAAATAATAAAAATTAAAAAAAATTTACATTTCAAGTTATTTTTTAAAAATAAAAAATAAAAAATATTTTATAGATAAGTCTTGAATTACTATTTAAAAATAATAAAAACTTAAATTAGTATTAAATGCTGAATTACTATTTAAAAGTAAAATTAAAAAAAAATACATTTCTTATAAAATCCTGAATGATTATTTGAAAAATAAAAAAATCAAAAATATTTTATATTAAATCTCAAATTACTATTTAAAAAATAATAATAAAAAATAAAAAATATATTTTATATTTTATATTAATTCTTGAATTACTATGTAAAAGATAAAAAAAATAAAAAATATTTTTTATTAAATCCCAAATTACATTTAAAAAATAATAAAAATTAAAAATATTTTATATTAAATCTTAAATTACTTTTTAAAAATAATAAATATTATAAAATATTATATATACGTATTGAGTTTAATTTAATTTGATATTGGTTCTCTTTGTGAAAAAGGGTTGGTTCAATTAAAGCTATACACATATCTAGTTAAAGTGATATGTACATCTAGTTATAGTTATATGTATATTCAGTTATAATTATATGTACATTCAATTTTGTTCGAACAAACTGACCCTCCATGAAAGGAAGTGACTTCTTATTCTTAAAAAAACTACAAATTAAGAAAAAGAATCGACTCCACCAAAAAAGGAATTGATTCTTTAAGCCAAAATATCATTTTTTTAGTTATATGTAAATTCAGTTAAAGTTATATGTATACATATTTTTTTATTCAAAGGAATAGATTCTCCAATGAAAGGAACCGACTCGTAGGCCAAAAAATACACAAATCAAGAAAAAGAATCAACTCTTGAGTCAAAAATATCATTTACAGTTATATATACATTCAATTAAAGTCACATGTAGATTTAGTTATAGTCTTATATATGTTTAGATATAGTCATATATACATATTCTTTTATTTGAAGAAACTACTCCCCCATGAAAAAAAACTGACTCTTAGGCCAAAAATACACACATCAAGAAATATAACTAACTACTTAAGCCAAAAATATCATTTATAGTTATATGTACATTCAATTAAAGTCACATGTACTTTTAGTTATAGTCTTATATACATTTAGATATAGTCATATATACATATTCTTTTAGTCGAAGAAACTGACTCCCCCATGAAAAAAAACTAACTCTTAGGTCAAAAAATACACAAAGCAAGAAATAAAACTAACTACATAGTCAAAAATATCATTTTTACTATATGTATATACTATTATAATCATTTACATTTAGTTATAGTTATTAGTATATTCAATTATAGTCATATACATATATAGTCTAGGTGATTTTTTGGCCTAAAGAGTCATTTCTGCTCATGTAGGGGTCGATTACTTTGAATAAGACAATACTTACATTCAATAAAAACAAATAAAAACTATTTTATTTAAATTTAATTATAAAAATATAAAATATTTAATATAAAACAATTTCTAAATTTTTATTATTTTTATATAATAATTTAGAATTTGATATAAAATATTTTTTAATTCTTTATTATTTTTTAAATAGTGATTATGGATTAATTTTAAATTTTTTATTATTTTCTATTATATTGTTATTGGAGTAGGTTCCTTACAAGAAGGAATTGACTCCTTGCTTGTTGCAGTATTCAATTATCAGCTTTTTTTTATTTTTTTCATTTTACAACTTAAAAAACCTTCTTTTTATCTAATTTTCTTTGAATCCACAATTCTTCTTCTTCTTCTTCGTCGCCAAATTGCTACTACTCAAAGACCCAAAATATTAAAGTAGGACTTATTATTTAGGAGAAGAAACAAGAGAAGCCTCTGAATTTTTTAGGTTGATCGCAAATCAATTGAGTTCTCTAAGTGGATACTTAGCTAGGAATAGGATGCACCCTTTTTTTTGGTTTTTTATCTTATTGGGTTTTTTTTTATATCTAATGAAATTTCAGCAGCGATTACTTTTTATCTTTCCTCCATTTTTGAGTTAAATCTAATAATTTTCTTGCAAGTTTTTGATTGAACTAAGATACGCATATTCTAAAGAATGTCCTTTTCTTCTATCAATGAAGAACTTTGAATTGAATATTGTTTGAAGCTTTGATTAAATGAGACAAGAAGATGAATAAGAGTATGTTCAAACAAGATGAAGAACAAGCTCATAAGGGAGAAAAAAGAACGAAATCGTGTAATTTCATTAAAGGCAAGTAGGTAATTGTAGTAAGCTTTTTTATGCAAATAATATATATATATTTTTTATTTATGAAAATAGGTCAACATCAAATTATTTATCGAAATAATCTAATTTTTTAATTTAATTGAGAAATCATCATTTGAAATGACGATTTCTCAATTTAGTTGAGAAATCGCCAAATTTCTCAACTTATTTTGAGAAATTGTCAAATGAAATAGCGATTTCTCAACTAAATTCAAATCAATTGCAAAATTTGGTCACCGGAGTCGAATTTTGGAGAGAATAATTGAGAAATCGCCGTATCGCATGGCGATGGCGATTTCCCACGATGAAATTTTTTTTTTCAATTTTTGGTTTTTTTGGTGGTCTTTTTGCCTTTCATGACCCTTATAAATTAGGTAGGTAGAGGGATATGACTTCTGTCATATCCCTTAAGGTGACCTTTATATAATTGAGGGACGGAGAGAGCCCTCTATAAAAGGAGCTCTCTCCTTCTT
>JAQSVH010000010.1:403369-413405 GCA_029448705.1 Adansonia digitata
AGCTGAGAATGAAAATGACAATAAAAATGACAATGATGAACACATATTTATAATGCAACATAGTCAAAAAAAATTTTTCCATTCAAAATGTCTGAATTTGTCCCATTTATTAGTCTAATCTTTGCAGTCTGACATTTACAATCCATGCATTAGTCTCATCAACTTTTTTCATATCAGAAGGAATCTGATTTCCATGCATTAGTCTCATCAACTTTTTTCATATCAGAAGGAATTTGATTCTCATGCATTGGTCTCATCAACTTTTTTCATATTAGAAAGAATCTGATTTCCGTGCATTGGTCTCATCAACTGCAGAAATCACCTTTCTCATACATTAGTCTCATTAACTTATTTCATATCAGAAAGAATCTGATTCTCACGCATTACTCTTATCAATTTATTTCATATCTGAAGAAATCTGATTCCCATATAATAGTCTGATCAATTTATTTGATATTAGAAAAAATCTGATCATTTTGCATTAGTCTTATCAACTTATTTTATTTCAAAAAAAATTATTTTTCATACATTAGTCACGTACTTTCGAATGTAAATAAAACTTAAAAATTAGTTACGTACTTTCGAATAAAAATAAAACTTAAAACTTAGAAACTGTGAGATGTAATACGAAATTGCCACATGAATTGGCGATTTCCGAAAACAAAAACAAAAACCAAAAATTGAAAAAAAAATTTCATGGTGGGAAATCACTATGCGATATGGTGATTTCCCAATTGTTCTCTCCAAAATCCATCTTCGATAATCGAAATTTGCAATTGATTTGAAATTAGTTGAGAAATTGCTATTTCATTTGACGATTTTTTAAAAAATCATCATTTGAAATGGTAATTTCTCAATTAAATTGAAAAATTGACCTATTTCGGTAAATAATATGATTTTGGCCTATTTTCATAAATAAAAAAATATATATTATTTGCATAAAATAGCCAATTATAATATCTTTATAATTAATTCCTAAAGTTGCTATTTCTTTACAAGTAAATATTTTCTGGCATCCCTTTTATTTAAAAGAAAAAACTCCATTTTCCTTAAATGAAACTTTCTATTTCTTACTTTTGATTCTAATTCTAATATGTCAAATCAAATGATATGATTAGGTTTAAAGGTTTTTTTCTTCTTTTGCTTTGGAAAACCTTACCTATTATAAGTTTAACCATTGCATACTATGCATTGCAGGGTAGGGTTTAGGTTAAACTCAATTTGGATTTGAACATCAAAGTTCCATCCCTTATAGTTCTCTGATGCTTGTAAAACACCTACCCTTCATCAATCGATTCATTCAATTAGATTTGATCAACATGTGTTTTTCAATTAAAGTGAAATGAATTTTTCTATAACTCTAAACCTCAAATTTTAAATTTCTTTTGAGAAAATCCTTTTTTTTTTATGATTGTTATGTCAAAATATATATATATATGATAGGGCGTTTCATATTTAAAGATGACATGGAATTATTGGCCAAATGGATGCATTTTATTGGACGTAAAAAACACACATTAACATTTTTTTTAATAGAGTTAAAGTGTTAGATGGAAAAAAAGTTGGAGTACCAAATTACAGCTTCTTTCTTTAGGTACAAAATTGAAAATCAAACCAAAGTATATAGACTACTTTAATATTTAACCTTAGATTATTAATCATAAAGGACTGGAGTTATTTTTCAAATGTTAAAAATATTTTCATTCTATTTTTATCTGTTAGTGAATTTTAATATAATAAAAAAATGTAGATTTATGATGTGTTTATATTTTTATTATTTTTGTATTTAAAATACTATAAACTTAATATAATTTTTATGTATTAATAATTCATTTTATGTATGTTTCAATACGTTTGTATTTATGTTATTTTCATGTTTTTTTTAGACTTTTATATTTAAGTTTTTTTATTTTTTTACTTTTAAATGATATATTTAAAGTAATTGGTTTGTACATTAGCTCACTAATCAATTTAAAGATCTGTACTTAATCCGTTCGAGAAAAAAAATTGATTTGTTTTTTTTAGCTTTATCAACTTTGAATGAATCTTGATTTTGATATAAGAATAACTTAAGCCTAATTAGCTTGCATTCAGTTATTTCTAAGTATTTTTCCTTAAGTTAAATTGAAGATATTTTAGAAAATATTAAATTGATTTAGACCTCTTATTTTTCCAAAAATTATATTCCATATATATATATTTATACTTAAAATATTTTTGAGGTTAAGTATAAATCAATTTCAAGTCAAGAAAAACTCTTTTACCAATATTTTTAATGACTGTATTGATACATGTACGTACCGTACAATGCTTAGCAGTGTTTAATATTTTCATTAAATCCTCAAATATATTAATACAATTGTCTCTGTATCACTACAAAATAGTGTGCATCAATACACACCCTTCATGTATTGATACATTGCTTTGTAACAGTCACATTTTTAAGTCATGTATTGACATCTTCATTTGAGTATCGAAACACCATGTGGGTTTAAATGTAAACTTGCATTTATGAAGGCTACAATAGCTGCCCACCTACTTAGTAATGTGCAATGTCCATGAATCAATTCCAAATTATAAATAGAGGTTTCCAACAACTTAAAAAGTATGAGATACTAAGATTGATCAAGTATTGAACATCAAAACTCAAAATCTCCAAGTTCTTCATTCTTCTATTGTAACCAACTTGTATTTTTCAAAGTTTATTTGTGCCTTTTCATCTTGTACTTAAATTCTAGCACGCATCTACCTATTAAAAGTCTTGATACTTTGCAAATACTTTATCCATATCATAAGGGGATTGTGCGAAGATTAATTGAAAAAACTTAAGAATGTGGGTAAAATTTTTAAAGAGATTAAAAAGTTTTATTTAAGCCTCAAAAGATAAAATTGTAAGGTTATACTTAACCTCAAAGGTAACATTTTTACTAGTGGATTGTGGAAATCGCCTTGGCAAGGAAGTGCCAAAAAAAAAAAGACATATGCTTCGAGTTTAAGAACTGAACTTCTATACATCGATTGTTTGCTTTCCCTACTCTTATTTCATTTTTACTTTTATTTACTTTCAATTTCTCTTTAAAGTTCAATTTGTAATTAAATTTTTTTAAAAAAATTCATCCATATTGGTTCAATCTTTATTTTGAACTAAAAGTTTTATTAATTATTTTTAGTTTTTTATTTTTAAATGATATATTTAAAGGTATTGACCTATATGTTAACTTGCAGGTCAATTTCGGACATCCGACCTACTAGAAAAAAGTTTAAATAAGAATTTTATTCTATAAATTTTATTTTTATTTTTAAATAATGTATTTAAAGGGATTAGACTAGTCATTAAGTTATAAGTTGATTTAAGATTTGCATCCAACCTTAAAAAATTATTTTATTACTTATCTTTAATTTTTTTAATTTTTAAATAATATATTTAAAAGAAGTTCAAATAAGAATTTTATTTTATTTTATTTTTAAATAGTATATTTAAAGGTGCTTGACTATACATTCACTCGCAAGTCGATTTAAGATTTTTATTGGACTCACTCAAAGAAAAAAAAGTTCACATAATAATTTTATTTGATAAGTTGTTTTAGTTTTATTTTTAAATATTGTACTTAAAAATTACATTAACTTGCATATTGATTTAGATCTGTACCTGACACAAGAACAAATTACCAAAAAAATCATTTTATTAGTTATTGTTAATTTTAAATAATATATTTCCTCATTAATTAATCAATAAATTTATAAAAAAAATTAGAACCTTGCACAATGGGACTCTAATTCGTGTTTATCAAATAATTTTGAACCCCAACTCTATCAATAGATATAGAAAGAAATATATAATACATTTAATGCACATATCATATTCATATATAATAATTTTGCCATATGCAATGATTTATATTATATTTATATTTACACTAGTAATAAAAATGAGATACTCAAATTGCTATATGTATTAACAAGCCTTCTTAATATATATATATATATATAATTATAAAATATACATGATAATTTTTTAATATATAGAAAATAAACTCAAACTACTAATGTACTAATTACTTTTGTTCACAAATAATAACCAAAGCATTCTCTTTATATGTTTCTTAGTTTCATATTAACTTCTATTATTAGTAGAGTTGGAACTCAATTTTAAGACTATTATGATATGATGACTAGTGAGCTCTTTTCTTCGTTTTCCCACTCCGGTTTTTAAAGGCTTAAAACAAATATAAAGATATAATAAGTGAACAATTTTAGATCAATAACTACTTTCCAAAATATATCACAAGAACAGAATCAATCATAAATAAATTAAATTCCATGTTTGCAAATTTGTCATTGAAATGCATTTATAAAGATAGTATTTTACCATCATAATATAGTCAAACAAGAAAGAGCACGAATGCGACTTTTTCTTCTATATAATGAACATGAGGCCCTAAGAAACAACTAATCTATGACTGATGGATTTGCCAGCTAAAAATAGCAACCAAGGCCAAGGAATTCTAATAAACTTACGATAGACATTTCTATTTTTGTCAGCAAACCTCATTCATAGTCATAAAAGCCCCATGACAGACAGTCACTGCACTGATCCCTCAGGGAAGCCTGCTTTTCATCAATCTTCTTGGCCAACTATGGTTTTGAATGATCTCCTAATCGTTTCAGCAGAAAACAAAGACCCCCTTCTCTGATTTGATCATTCTTTTTGCGGGGGCAGATCCCACGATTCTCTCCAGCTATCATCATGCCAGAAGCCACAAGAAAGTAAGTTTTAGTGTCAGTAAACTGACCATTAAAAAAGGAAAAGAAACTTCTAATACAGTGGTTTAGAGAAGTTCATAGATGTAAATAATGACATGGGGGAAAAAAGGAAAAAGAAAGAGAAATCCGAATTAGTATGCATCGATTCATCGTTCTGCCTAATCCTTCTTATCAACTACTACTTTTTAATCTTTAGTTTCAGCCGCAATGTTTATCCCCTTTTTTTTTTTTTTCCCCTTTCTTTTAAAGATCATGAAAGATTTGTTGTTTCTAGTTCTACCACCTGAAAATATCTTAACCAAACACTAAAAACAATACTATAACAGCAAATACTGCAGCTTTTAGCAGAGCCAATGCCAGAAGCCCCCAGAATACATTCACCCTCCAATACCATCATCCACTGCGACAATATCCACTCCCAACCAGCAATAAAGGAGAGATGCTGGATGCATTTCCATACCACAAAAAAAAAAAATGATCTATGTATGATCACAGAACATTTACCCGTAGCTTATCAAACAGAGAAAACAAGACGGTGCATGCCAAGTCATCAGACCCTTCAAGCATATTGACAATCTGGGAAAAAAGGGCGGCACACCATAATTAGGTTTAGAATGAAAGCTGAGCAACAAAGGTCAGGGTGATCAAGTTTTATGATAACCACACTCACCTCATAGTAAAACTCCTTCCTCTCTGGGAGAGAATAGATGATCAAATTTTTAATGCCACGAATCTAGGCACCAGGAAAATTAATTTCAGATGCATTAAAACCATGTAATCAAATTACAATGTACAAAATGTTAAAAAAGAAAGTCAATGAGAGTGTCTGAATAAGGAAACACCATTTTGCTATGAATACAGAACAAGAAGTTCAAAGAACCTTATATCTGCGATAGAAATGACTTCTCTCAGTGTAAAGCATGATCTTTCGCTTTCCTTCAAAAAACCAAACCCGTGCACGAGATATATCCCTCTGATCTGTGTAACTAAAGAATAAAGAAAATATTATGACTAAACCAGTAATGGAAAGTAAAGTTTCACAACAGAGACAGAAAGTTACGAGCATAAATCATAAAATGAACTGAATTAAAAATGAGAGAAAACACGCAATGAAAGAAAAAAGAGCATCTTACTCCCCAAGTAAACAGAATGATGCATTCTGAGACTTCAAGAAATTTCGAAGTCGAACAAATTCAAAGTACGAGCTCGCGAATAGCATAATCCCACCCTGAAAAGGAGATCAATTGAAGAAAAAATATAACAAGACTTTATAAGTAATATTACACTATATCAATTTTTCGAAGCACGCTAAAGCACATGTACCTGTTCAGAATCTTTTATCTTGGGAAACACCTGGATCAGGAAAGCATCAATGTATAAGTCAATATTTGATAAAGGTCAGATAAAACAAGTTGTATTTATCAATATCAATCCCAATCCTGTTTGGTGCCTTCTCATTGAGGTGATATGTAGATACGCACCTCCAAACAGAAAGAGAAAACAATAACAAAGCTTGTAGGGTGCTTATCCTATAGGGAGGGGGTTTACAATATATTTGTTCACGAAGAAATTTAGAATAAATGATAAGTCCATAAACATTTCAAAGAGCATATTGGATGCTCCAACCCAATATTAAACTTGCCCATAGGATAGATTCAAAAGAATTTTTAACGTCCCAAAAACACATCACATTTCAGAAAATACAATTCATGCTAGCAAATCTTAATCCTACTAATCTATTCTGGGCATAAGGGTTCAGACATGTGAGAAACTGACAAAAACTTACCCATATTGATTTGATTGATGAGGAGAAGTGAAGAAAGAAAATAAAATAGTCTCCTCCAGGTTTTATGAAATGGTTGTCAAGAGAATGAGTGGTTTCCTAAATGATAATCAGAGTATCCACGCCAGGCAGGACAAAGAAGCCTTTGCCAAAGTCCATTCCAGCCTTTAATACAAATAGAGGTTCAGCTGGGATTTGAATTCCACACCTGAGCTTGACCTAAACCTAGAAGACGATCTGTTTTACTTAATATTTAAGTAGGAAAAAATACACCTTCTTATGTATAATGAAAAACAATCTTATAAAACTATTCAGGCTGGGCTTGGCCTTTGAACTCTTTGTTGAAGCCCAGTCTTAAAGACCTCATCAAGCCTAACTTATTTTGTGCAGGTCTGGCCCAATATATTAAAAGAGTTGTTCTACCATACCCAAAATGTTGAAAAGGCTTGCAGGCCAAGGTGAGCGGTCCAACCCATGGACACCTCTAATGATGCCTCCATCCCAAATTTTCAGGAAGATGCACTATGAAATATAATATAGAATACTCAAAAGTTTCCTGCAACCATATAATAGAAAAAAGGAAGCATTTGTATTCAATTTTCTTAGTCTGCCTCTCAGGTTTAATGCAAGCAGGCACATCTCAAAAATAAGAATCTGAGTGCCCATGTGGTTGAGCTTCCAAACAATCAACATCCTAACAACTAATAATATTAGCTTTCATCTGATTCATAACAAACTCTCCTCCTTTACAAATAAAAACTAAATGGATGACAGACATCTTTACAATGTGTATGTAGCTCCCTAAAATTACATAAACATTTATATTTTGCAAGTGAGAGCTACAATCATGTCATGTAGAGTTGGTGAAGGAGGGGTGAAGAAAGAGATAGCACTTCATATATTTGCACCCTATTATAGAACCATGTTAGTGTAAATTGCCATAACATGCCATTTATGATTTCTACTCCAAATATTGTATGTCTTTCACTTGGGATGTGGACTTCGATGTGTTCCCAAGAAGAAAGTAGATAAATATTGTTTAATTTTGATCATTCAAAAAATCTTTACTGAAATTCTATTTTGACCACTTTGTAGTTGGAGTGTTACTTTCACCTAAAGGAGCTGCAAGACCCTCCTATGACTAGGCACCATTAATGGGAGCAATCAAATATTAGCAACATTCCAAAACGAAGACACATCGAAGCAACAAAACAGCTTTTCAGAAAATGAACCTTTTTAGCAAAATATTCAAGACGAGCATCATCAACATCAGCGATTGAGTTTCCATCAAATCTTTCATAGATCTGTCAAAATTGAAGAGCAGAAAATAAATCAGTATAACGTAAAATCGAATGTCTAACTCTCGAAAAGAATATCAGCAACAACGATGAGACAGATTCACAAATCAGGGGACACAGAGATCGCAATTACAACAAATAATATAACCCACAACGAAGGTAAAACAAGTGAAATTATTTATTTGTTACTTCACATGGAAAAAGGAAAAGTTATGTAGAAAATGTTAGGAAAACAAGACAGAACAGAAATCTAGAGATTGAAATCAGAATCAGACTGAAACAACTAAAAATAACCCTCAAAAAGCAAAAAGCCTAAACTATTCTCCTTGAAAATGAGTAAAAAGACACTTTTGCAACTTGTAAATGCTTGACATAACAATCTAACAGCTCCAAACACCCATCAGTCAAAGATGTAAAATCCAAATAAAGCTGTATCAATTCGATCTTGTTCTTTGAGGTAACAAAATTAAAATGCAATAGAAATATAGAGCATGAGAAACTCCCAATAGTAAAATTAGAAAAGAACAAAGCCTACAGATTTTGGTTAAAAAAATTGGGAATTATTTTACCCTAAGTTCTAATCTTAAACCAGAAGAAGTATCAAAAGGGTTCAAAGCGGCACCTATTCTATGTGTTTGTGTCGGTCAATCATAATTGAAATTTGACAAAACACAACTCACTTCTACATAAAAAACCTACTTAAAAGTATTACTCTTTTATTTTTTATAAAACTTAAGAAAAAAAACCCACCCACATTAAGTATGTATCAAATTCTAATTTATCTAAAAATTTTAAAGGAATAAAATGAAAAGAAAAAAGGAATTGACAACAGGCCCTCATTAAATAGTATTACTTAAGCCCACTTGATCGAGATGCGTTTCATTACTCGAAGAGAACACATATTCTAGCCACAAGGAACAGACAACAAGAGTAAATGCTTTATAAAAATATAACTGAATGTTATCTGCTACCAACAACCACTTTTAAGTTAGTATTCCACAGTCATTAGTGGCACAAGCCAAAAAATCTGATTCCACATTAGCTACTTGGGCTTTAGCTCAAGTTGTAAGGGTGGGATGAGGTTTGGGTAGA
Organism: Adansonia digitata; assembly: GCA_029448705.1. Lineage (NCBI taxonomy): Eukaryota > Viridiplantae > Streptophyta > Magnoliopsida > Malvales > Malvaceae > Adansonia > Adansonia digitata. The sequence continues at coordinate 412,307 of JAQSVH010000010.1, forward strand.
GATTCTAGGTTTGAGTCATAGTACTCCCTTTTGTACCGAAAGAAGAACCAAATTCAAATAATACTAAATTTAATTCTTAACCACATTAACCCAGCTTGGTTTGTGATTGAAAGCAATCAAAATGCAGGTCCATGCTTTTGTCAGATTGAGAAAAAATCATGCAAGCAGGATTTTTAATCGAAATTTTGTACCCTGTCTTTATAGTCGAACAAATTTGGTGATTGCAATCAAACAGCTCCATCACAAAGCCAAATGGGTTTATTGTCGCTTAACCTATTATTTCTTTGAAAACAAGTGGACAGGTGGTGGCAACTGAATGGTGCAAGACAGCAACAGCTAATATGCTTTCTGTCCTGCTCCAAAAGCCATCAGCCACAGTATGGCTCATTTTGTGTGTCTACAGTGCGCCACAATAAACCATCCAGACTAGACAAGTTAGCATAGGAATCATGCATTCTGGAATGTGGCTCTAGAATGGTATAATGCTTATGTAGCCTTTGGAGGAAGCTGGTGAAGTTAGCTGGCTTTAGCAAGGTGGCAAATGCCTTTTTGTTGAAGGTGTACTGAATTGGAATCAGTTTATTTCATTGGAACAATGATGAACACCGAGCACAAACCTGGTATCCATTATATTACTTTTCTCAAGAAGTATTACTTTGATCCCTTTGACCACAACGACCTCAATGAGAGTCAAGTTGGGTCAGGCCAGCCCATAATCCCTCTAAAATAAGTCATGCCACATGGAACTATTGATGGACTGTGAGTGTGCCATGCTAGTACGATGAGCCCCGGACCCTCATCCCAACATGACATCAGCATCTTCCCTAGTGTCGTCTAATATTTTATAGATTGTGGCAATGGCAAGCACTGCCACTTCATCCTAGGCTAGACCGTGAGTGGTGCCCACCTGACCTATTTCATGCCTTCAATGATACTCCTGGAGTTATCTAAATATGACAGCAACATAGATAAACTCTATACAGAATTTGCAAAATTACAATTCTAGTTGCAAACATGAAAATTGTTGGAAGATAAGGTCAGATTTGAAAGATTACAGAAGATAAGGTCAGATTGTAGAATTTGTAAATTATGGCATTCC
>JAQSVH010000010.1:413505-426710 GCA_029448705.1 Adansonia digitata
GATTAGTTTTTAAAATTCTGGTCAACTACAATCAACCTAAACTCTTGTATAAATACCCTAGAGTAGGCTGATATTCATGGACAGTGAAATAAAAACATTCTTACCTACTTTCTCTTGATTTCTATCAAAAATAATCTAAATCAAATATTGAAATCAGGAACTTGAATAGGATAAAGGTTCTTCCGTAGCTGCAGCATTCCCTAGGCAATTCCATTGTTGCGTTAAAGGCTATAAACTAATGTTTTTTATTTTACTATTACTCCAAAAAATTTTGATTTGTTTGTCTGTATTTAATTGCTAAGATGTGCTCATTGGAGGTAAAATCAGTTAAATGAAAATAAATATTAAATGAATACAAATATACAAGAAAAATATAACCAATATAAAATCTAAAGAAAATGCTGTAACCTACTTGGCACCTATAGTACCAAATTAAGTTACTGCCTGCGACGAATCCCACTGCATTTACCAGATTGGGTACACCGTGTTACTTGGACTCGGATGAGTTTCGGATACAGGTACGTGTTCAACATAGGTATGTTCAATTTTTTCTAAGTTTTTCCATAAGGGTCCTTAGAAGGCCATAACCCCATACCCGTTTCTGGAAATGTGTCGGACATAGGTACTTCCAAAAAAATAATAATAATAAAGAGATGAAGCAACACAGGGGAAGCATAAATGTCTAGCATATTAAAATGTCAATTTGCCTTTAACTTGGAAGCTCATCGGTCATTTGGGAATTGCTCAAGAAGTATGTTAATGGCATCTGAACAAGACAAAGTATCAAACACTGCAATCTAATAAATAAGCAAATCTAGTAAGGCTTACCTGCCGCACTTGGGATAAAACTTTTGGAAGAATACCTCTATGGTCGCGCACTGACTTCACCTGCGGAGAGAACTAGTTAACTTATACTTCAAAGCATTCTTTTCTTTTTCTCTTTTATTTCCTGAATTTTTCTACTTCTCAATGTAGACAGGAAAAGAAAAATCCCAACTGCTCCCCCCCCAGATGAGCGCACACGCTCAGACCCCAAAGAGAAAAGATAAGAAAACAAAGGAACAAGAACAAACATAACAACGTTTGCTTTTCTTCCACTCCACTATGTGTAATGCGAGAAATTTAGGAAAAAAAAAATTATTAAGGTCTGAGGAGACATCGCAATGGCTATGCAACCAAGTTTTGAAATACTTTAAAGAATAAGAACATTTCCCTATGTGTAACGTGAGAAATATAGAAAAAAAAATAAGAAGATTATGAACATACCTTTCCTTGATAGTTAAAACAATGGTGATTGAAAAGAGCATTCATGTCTGGAGTACAAATGGGTAGAAAGAGGTTAGAGATATTTGTTCACAAGAAGTAGTAGTCGTAAAGACACTTGTGGGCTTCTATTTCATTTTACATTTGTAGACACACCACTGATGTTTATAACCATACTAAAATCACTTATAAAAGCAAAGGTACAATAGACACGAAGGTTTATGATTTAAAAGTTAACAAAAATCTTGTGTTATACATGACACACTGATCATTTGTGAAACATTAGTATTAGTAAAAGTCACCAGCAATCCCAAGAGTCCAAAAAAGATAGAGAAACAAAAACTGTTATGCCTGCATGGATAAAAATAAATTTCTTGGATCAAGCTAACTACTCGGCTACTAGCTTTATGAATTGCCAGATACATAGTTTCAACAGATAGCACTAAGAGAAGAGGGAAGGAGGTAAATGTTATGGGGCTGAAAAGCGCAAGCTTTGTATTATAGCAAGTAATTGCAAGCATAGGCATAGTTCATCAAAACCAGAAACTCCATTACCTGGGGTTAGATAATAACCTAAAATAATTGTCTGCCGATAAAATCGAGCAAATCCATCCAAATACCTAAAGAAGAAAGCAACTTTATGAGTCAAATTATCTCCACATTAGAAAGAGGAAAAAGAAGAAGATAAAGAGCATCACTTGATGAAATTCATTAGAACATACCACTGTCTGATCCGCATGACATTAGTTCCATGCTGCTTTGATGGTATATGGTTCAGACGCTCAACAACATTAGTCAGAAAACTCCAATTCTATATTTCATTCATCCAAAAAAAAAAAAAAGAAGAGGGGTGGGGGGGTTAGACATTTTACTCCATATAATAAAGAGGAGAAAAAAGACCTAAAACATAAATTTGATCACGCAAAGTACCTGCAATGATATTACATCCGCATGATCAATAATAACCACCTACCATACAATAAAGCATGATCATTCTCTCTCCATTACGTAAACACCAAATCTTTAAGTTCAACAAATACAGGGGATGCTGCCCTAAAAGAAGAAATGCACACTCCAAAAGGATTTCTGGAATGAAAAAACAAATACCTCTATAGAAGATAGATAGTCAGTGTCTGATTCCTTAAATTTTTCCGCCTTCCCAAATTTCTAGCAAAAATTAAATGATATCAACTGAGTGCTTAAAAAGATATGCATATATCCATGCAATACAAACACGCTTCAAAGCAGACTGAAAAAGATGAAGAGTATCATGAAAGCAATATTGGGGCATTTATTTGTATAATAAATATAACATATCCGCAACCTGATGATATGATAAATATAAATTCACAGGAAACACTGCAGCTTTCTTTTACTTTAAGTTCATACTCTTTCATTTGTTTGTGCAATAACCCAAGAAGTGAAGAGAACTATTTTCCATAATTTAAAACAGTCTAATGAGAAAACAAAGATGCAACAAAATTTTAAAAGGCAGCATAATGCTTACTGTCATTAATTCAAGAGGAGAAGCAACAATAATGTCTGAGGAATAGAAATCACCATATAACTTTATGGTCTTCCTGCAGGGAGAAAAAAAAAAAGGAAATATGAGATTAGAGGACAGATAAGATCTTAAAACTGCATAGCAAGATTGGGTAAAAGGACAAAAAGAAGTTAACTTAATAAAACTCTGCCCTAGAAATGAAATATTAGAATGTTTCTTAAAAACATACAAGAAAACAACTTAGATTCTAGTGAACTGGTCATCCATAGTACTTTACCTAGTAAATTTAATGCCTATCATAAAGTCATCCCTCGTATCACCCTTAAAAAGAGATTGATGATCAGAAGGTTTGGGAGGCTTCTGAGGCTTAGCATTGTTTGATTGCTCCTCTTTTTCCTCATCACCTTCAACCTCTTCAGATCCAAAGTCTTGATAGAAACGGTCAATGTGCTCCACATTAACCTGAAAAGAATAAACAATATAAATATGGACAATAAAACCGGGAAAAAAAAAAAACTCTGTATTCAATAAAATGCCAAATTAACACATACTTTTATATGCAAAAACTAATTATAAACATTAATAAAGCATGGGCCACTCAACCACTCATATAGATATTTACAAAAACCAAGCTTGCGAGACCAACATAAATAATGAGTGCCTGCATTGTCGCTGAAGAAAAGTAATCTAGTTCGGAAAGTAGTTTATTAATTCATAGTTTTCATTTGAAGGAACCATGTTCAATTCTTGCTTTAATAGAATATAATGTATTTTTAAAATAAACCAAATCCACAAATAGGTGCACAAAAGCTTTGTGAAGCATATCAAATTCTATGCAAGAGATCATATGTTAAGTACCTTTGGAGGTTCTTTTCCAGCTAATAAAAGTTGTATTGAACAAACTATTCAACAACTCAAAAGGGTAAGACTTCGAATAAAATAATCATTTCCATTGCTCAACAAATAGGGATATGCATGAAAGTGATGGAGCTTAATCATGCATTTTGGATTTTCCCTTCTCTGACAAGAGGATTTTGGAATGATTAAGTCTGAAAGAAAAGACTCAAAGTTGGAGCTTAAAAGGTAATTCACTCTATATCGTATAAACATCTTGATTATACCAAGACAAAGAATCAGGTATTTAATGACTTTAAAACTTATCAAAGGAGAAACATCTTGACCTAGGTACCCAGCAGATAAATCAGCCAAATCAATGCAAGTAAATCAAGTTCTGTGTTGAAACCAAACCTAGTCCAGCTAGTTCTGGTACTACCGATTCATATTTCATTGATATTGAGAGGATCTCTAAACTGTCAATAAAAATAACCTGCAAAGAGCTAATCAAAGAAACAAGTACCTTTGAAGTTGCTGGAGTTAGCTGTATTATCCTCTCAATGACACGAAGTGCGATGCTTCTCAGAGGCAATAAGATCAAAACCTACATTATGTAAACAAACAAATGTGATTGAGTAAAGCACAATTAAGTGTTTCCAGAGCATAAATGGGTTAGATGTAATTGAACATGATCCATAGAAAGTTCAGTCAGGCTGGCACCTGCAGAACCAAATTACAGCCATGTAAATAGCTCCACAAATTTTACATGCTAGTCATGTAAGCAGAAATGCCAAAAGATAAAAAGAAGCGTCGCAACTGTTCAGCAGATGAATAAAATATATTTTATATTAGGTAATATGCTGGTTAGCTACCATTTAAGATCAATTATTGAGAAATGTGATTATGATCCAAATCGAAAGAATTAGTTTCGGTCGCTGCAATTTTTGCTGCCAAAATTCTCAGATTAATTTTCTTCCCAGGAATTGCACATGCAATGGGTCAAAATTAATTAAGAAACAATTGACAAGGTTTAAGAAGAACGCTAGTCAACCACAGATGAAATGAAATATGCTGGTTAGGCATTCATTAAGATCAATGGTCTATAAAAATGATCCAAATCAACAGAATTAGTTTTGATCCCTCTATTTTTGGGAGGTTATTTTTTCTGCCACGATGATTAATAAACAGTTATCAAGGTCAGTAGATGAGGACTAGTCCGCTTCACATGTAATAAATTTGAAATGACTTCACTTTTTCCCGAACCTCTCTTCTGGTATAATAATTAATAAACAGTTACCAAGGCTCGAGATGAATGGTAGTCAGCCCTATGAGGGATAAATTTGGAATGAGTTTCACTTTCTCCAGAATTTCTGTTCTACTATACACATATGCAAAATGTCATGCTTAGCCAAAATGGATAAATACCTTCCCAACACTTCTCAAATGCTGTCAAATTGACCAATTATTATTCAGGAAAGGGTTAATTACACATTTGGTACCCAAACTATAGTCAACTCTCATTTTGGTTAAAGATTAAAAATTCGGAATTAGGTAGTCAACTTTCTTCAGTCCAGCAGTTTGCACACAAGCCTAACTCTGTCAGTCCAATGAAAGACATGTTCAAAAACAACCAATTAAAACAAGCCACGTGTTTTGGAAAAAAAAAAAAAAGGCACATCCACATGCATTGTTTTGCAATTGTTTGGATGCTTTGGACATGTCACCCATTTGACAAATGGTTTTAGTCTCATGTCAAAGCTAACTGACCAAAGCAAAGTTTGGGTAACTAATTGAGAATTTCTAAACTTTAGGTACCAAATCGAGAGTTTGAATATAGTTCGGATATCAAATGTGTAATTAACCCCTAGTAAATTATATATTCATCAATCAGATGCTGGCCAATATACCTTGGGACGAGTAAACCCTTGATCAAGAAAATCATCACCTGGAAGTATCTCCTCCTTGCTACTCCGTTGATGCTTGCTGATTTTAGCATCATCCTTTTTCACAAGATCTCTAGTTCTAAAAATGTGATTGAGCTGCATGATATATTATTTAACCACCCAAAAGAACAATTTACTCAAAAATCAAACTCGAAAGCAAAAAAGAAATAATGCAGCACCAAAGGACAAGCAAGTACACACAGAATGCATAAGATAGGCATCCATAATATTGGTGTCTTCTTCGAGACCTTTGTGATAGAAAGGTTTCTTCTCACAGTGCAATATATCCCGATAACTATTGCCTGGGGAAAACGAGTCACAGTATCAGTCATATAATCAAAAAACACAACGTTTTCTAATTGAAACTAAAGCGCAGCAACTTAAAGGACGAATACAAAAGTATGATTGCATGAAAATTAATCCTACATTATAACAGGACAGTAAGGAAAATTTAGAATAAAATCAAGCAACTGTCTCCAAACATGTTATGCTTATTATTATAGTGCACAGATAAGTTACATCATGTCAAAAAGGTGAGCTTTTATGGACATTTGTTTTCTCTAAACATCTGTAATATTGTGATTATCCTGGCTATAAGATGATAGTTTACTTCTCTTGAAATCAAAATGTTAAATATTGGTATCAACGGAAATATCTAGACTTCAAAAATGTGGATACACAGGCAAATATATAAAAAAAAAATGTAAAAATATCAATATCAATCAGGAACAGATGACAGATATCCAACAAAAAGTTGGAATATGAACAAACTCTGAGGCATATTCATCCATATATTTATGTATAGTTTATTAAAATGCAATGTGAAGTTACGGCTAGCAACAATCAACACTTTTCGTTATCATTACACCACCCTTCTCGCCAAAGTTGAACTTAGACTTGCTTACCTCTTTGTATTTCCAAGGTCATTGGTGCAGGATGAATCATTATATGCCCAAGAAACTACAGTTTGAGAACCAATCCTGCTTAACTAAGAGTAAATGAAACCTAGAACAGCTAAAACTTAGTTGGGTGGCTTCCATGAAAACAAGTTACACTCATAATATGTGAGAATTGAACTCCTAGACTTTGCTCCATAGGAAGGATAGAAATGGGTTAGGATAGAAAAATTTTTTAATCCAATGGTTAAGGCAGGAAAGTGGTTACAAAACTTAAACCTTTAAATTAAAGTTTTTTTTACATCTTCACCTCTTTGTATCCTTCTTATCAAGCCAAGCCTTAGTTTCTAACAATATGATACGTGGAACTAATAACATATTGTCTCACCACAGCGAACAGTAAACTAAGGCTTCAACTACAAAGGGCCAAACATCTACTATTTCAAGCTTCACAACTTAAAAAAGATATCATTATCTATAATAGAAAAATTACAGAAATGAATGAAACAAAGCAGCAAGAGCTAATTTAGATGCTAGATGCTATCATGATATGTGTCAAGAATTATTGAAAACTTGAACTCCAAAGCACAGTAACTATTGAAACTCCATTTTTTCAATAAGACATATGCAGTTTAGGGCAAATTTCACTCATCATAAATGCATGTCGGAGAATGAAGGCTATCAAAATGAGTAACCAAAAAAAAAAAAAAAATCTAAAGAATAATATTAATAAGAAAGTTGCAAATTCTCTCAGCTATGAAATCAATTGGCAAAGATAGCCTAATGAAGCACACTTACAAAGAGAAAAGAACCATCTCTGCTTAGATGAATGGAAGTCATTGCCTCCAGATGTCCTGTAGGCATCCAACCAGTGTTTATACAACTTCTGCTTGAGACCATAATTGGAACTCAAGTCATCATCCTGCAAAAAATAAACATTAAAATAAATTAAAAATAGGCGAAATAAGATCCCTTATTGATACAGCATGCTCTAAGAGGTACTTCAGAAAAAGAAATAAATAGATATGCTACTGTTTCAGCTCAACTTTGACCCAGAACGTTGCTTCACGTAGCTAAGCAGCCTAATTATCAGCAAGACTCAAATAGAACAACATTTTGCATCTTCCTCCGATGAGCTACTGGAATAAACCTTCAGTGCAAGCCAGCCAAGCAGAAAGGGCTTCTTTAATCAGTTCAAAGAATGACATTCTGTCTATTAGACTTAGGGTTCACTGCAAAGTCTTAACACTGAGATCCTATGTATCTCCAAAACAGCAAAGCCAATTATCATCATACAAAATCCTAGATATCTGTAAGATTCAAATTAATAACATAGTCACTTAGAAGTAATATTCAATTCCTTTCAACCCAAGCATGATTGAAGCAATCCTATATTTGACCTGAGACAGAAGCAAAGCCAATTCAAAACTTCCAGTACCATCCAAAACCCATCATGAGGAAAATCATGCTCTTTCCTTCCTTTTTTTTTCCATTCAAATTTAAATACCATAAAGAGCACATTGTATCTATTCTGATTTTATTATGGACTCTAGTGGGTATTTATTCTGATTTTTTGTGGACTCTAGTGGAAGAAGCTCTTCCTAAATAAACTCCCTAACACACTAATTGAATGAGGAACAAGCAAATTTGAGGCAAGCCAACCTGTGCACCTCAAATCAAAAGGCAGCTCAGGTGTTAAACAAAGGATAGATGAAACTGTCAGAACATACTAAAAACCCATAATGGGGAGCAGATAATTCTGTTAGATGGTTGGTGAAACAATATTAGGAAAGGGGAAAAAAAGGTAAAAATGTACATGAAAAATGCAGACATACCTTTAGAAAACACTCTCCTGTTCCAACCCACTTGCAATTCGATATGCCAGCAGTAGGCACCTCCCAGGTATACTTCCATTTCTTCTTTGACAAATCATCAGCCTCTACTTTTGACAAGTTGTACTCAACATGTTTAGTAAATGAACTGCACAAGAAAAATGATATGCAGACTTCAAAACCCATAAATGATTCCAAAAGGCAACATGCCAAAACATTATAAAATTCATATAAAGAACCAAAACTATCTACTCATTAATTGCCATAAAAGTCGAGCGATGGTGATTGCTTAAAATAATAAATAAATAAATCCTCATACAATCTAGAATGCAAGTTTTGAAATTTTAAAGGTTACCAAGTGAAGTATACGTGCTTCATGTACTTAAACTAAATCCTTATACAAATAGAATGCGAGCTATTCAAAAAAAAATATCGGTTAGTAAGTGCATTATGAATGACTTAATACATTTATTCTATTGAAAACCATTTCTAAAGTTAAAATTCTCATAATAGACTACAAGAGTTTTTTAACAGCTAGTCACAAGGCAACATGTAAAAGCACTGATCAAGCCCAAGTTAATAAGTCTACACATTCAATACCTTCCTTTAGGTCCTCCAGAAGTTAAATTTAAGTCGTAAACCTTACTCAAACAGCCGAAATTTTAAGAAGATGGAAACTTGTTGGAATTACAATAAATGACACAGCACTCAATTAAACCTGGTGGCAACAGTAGACGGACCACAGACACTCAAGTCATCATCTTGATCTGTGTCAGAGGTCTCCACGTCATCATCAGTTCCAGCATCTTCACTCTGTTTCCCAGTACCAACCATATCAGGCTCTCGCATTCCAAGGGAGTCATTACCAGTTTCTATGGGGAGAAAGCATGGATCAGCAAAAAGAAACCTTTATTCATTAAAAAGGAAAAAAAACCAGAAAGAGAGAGAGGAATGGCATGTCTGTATGCACAAGAAAATCTATTAAACAAAATGTATTAATTTGACAGAGAATAATAAAATATCTTTAAAGATATGATATTTGACGATAAAATATTGAACCTTGTGATCCTATTGATAGGCTAGGAATGGCATCCATCAAAAGCTTAAAGCTAAAATCTTCTGTTTCTAAAACATGCAATCTAGCCAATTCATTGATCAAAATTGTTATTCAACAAATTTCCCCCCCTCCATTAGAGTCCCATAGAAACATTAAAGCTCCAAAATAGATCTGAATGGCTAACTTCCATATATTAAGCATTGTTGTCCACTTAAACCACTACACAGTAGCCCCTCCATGTAAAATTAAAGTGCTCATATATCTGCAAACAACAGTGTAAAAAAGCACACCAAAGTCAATTACAGTTCACAACAATTAATGACCAAGTAACCACTACAGTCAACTAATGCACCAAACCGATTCACCCATTGCACTCAGTTACTACTTGGAAGCCTTCCTACCTGATTCTTACTACGGTTTTTAAAATGTGGTTCCCTTTGGAAGACCTCCTTGCAAACATAATATCCAATCCCAAACTTGCAAACTCATGGCACCATATTCATCCTTAATCTGATAAATACAGATATGTCTTCCATAAATTTCCATTCTCATATCATCATTTGCAATCTCATGACACAAAATCTAGATTACCATTTTTGCTATTTTTATAAGAAGCCGCCGTATCAAGCAACCTTCCACATCTAATGTTGACTTTACCTTTTGCCCAGGATCACCATTCCTACGAGATTGCTAATTTAACAAGTCTGATCAGAAACAAGGAGAGGGAAGATTTGGGAAAAGAATGTATCCTCATTCATGCTTTACACAACCCCATCTATCCCGAAACAAAAATCAAAATGCTGGCACTGTCTCAAAGAAAGAGGAAACACCAATCTAAATTATTATTGTATATTATAAAAATAATTGAACAAAAACAGCGGCCAAAAAACAACCAGGCTAACACAAGAGATTGTTCAAAGTCTAAAAATTAACAAAAAAAGTGCAGAACATACTTGCATGCAATGACGTTAAAAACTATAGACTTTTACTTGATATTAATTGTAAGAAGAAATAAAAGGATGTTACTTACCATCAAAACCATTCTCCTCTTCTGATACACTAAGTGATTCACTGCCGTCAGTTTCATCATCTTCTGCAACTTGTCTATTTTCATAAAAGAATAATATAACAAACTGTTAGGCTTCATTTCAATACTTGAGCAAGAAAAAAAAAATTAATAGAAGGAAAAGAATTATCAACAAACTGCTGGGTAAAGAACCCATCAAGGGACAACTAAAGAAATATATCCATACTCTTAAGGTCTATGAAACTTTTATCGGGACTATAATATTAATTTTTTCTGTTTCAGTTAAGTCTATTTCATTTAATAATTTTACCATTTGGCGGTAATCCTTGTTTTACTGAAATAAATATAATCTATATCTTACCCAAAGTTTATGTCATAACATATACAATGAGTTTACATAGTGTATGATTTGGAAAAAAAACAGTTTATTTGCTAATTATTAAAAAAAAAATAGTTTTACAATTACATTAAGTATTTTCATATATTTGAAATTTCATTGTTTCCAATGAAAGAGTTATTCACAAATTCTTTACAAATGTTTAAGTTTATTTTACTTTCCAACTACCAAAAATATAGTTTGAAAAGTTAAGACATAATTTCTAATTTTTCATGTCATTAAGCATATATATATTATTTTATTGCAACACACTTAGTAAGAAACTAAGAATAAGTTTCTTATATTTGATATTTCTCCCTACCAAAGTTCTCAAGTTTTTAGTAGTTGAAGTTTATATCAATAAGTTGAATGGTTTTCCAATTTCCTTAATTTAATTAATGTAAAGGTTTTATAGGTGAGCATTTAGCTAATGGTTAGGCTTTTATTAATTTATTTAAGCTATATATTTCATAATTGATTGATTATATAAATTACATGACAATTGCATGTGGTGAAAATACTAGTTTTAAAAAGAAAAGGAAATAGAACAAAACTGCCCGGCTATGTAACCGATTTGATACAAAACCAAAGAAACATAACAATCTTGAACTGCATCTTGCAGCTGCTATCATTAATGCCTAGAAAAGTCGGATTTAAAGTAAGCTTGCAAAAGAAATAGATCATGAATAGCACAATAGTTTATTAAAAACCCAGAATCAACAAGAACTCTCTGCTAAGTTAACAAGATTAAAAAAAACCTTCTTTGATAGGCATCGGCACTAGATTTGTTACTTGAACTGAGTTTCAACAACAACTTATCATACATAGTTGGCTCCTTATAATTCATTTCCTCTGAAGCACCACCACTAGATTCTTTCCCGGATGATTCCCCTGTGTTGGATAATTAAATGAAATTTAGAATATTAATTCTGATGAAAAGGCTGCATAAGTAAAATCACTGGTTCTTATCAATGCCAAACCCCCTATATCTAATCCAAATATAAGCGAAAATTTCAATTAAAAACTGAAACTAAAAGGACACTAATTTTGACAAGCAATTCTATTGATTATTCTATTAGCATATCAATTGGAATAGTAAATAATATAGTTAAACAACCATAAAAAAATCCTGCAATATAGAGGAGTCCAATGATCGACATACCTGATAAAGTAGGTGAGTAACTACGGGCAACCTCATCATTGGCACGCCTTCTGCTTCTTGCCGGCACCCTCGGCTCAAACTTATCCGGTGCCTTGTGCCTTTTCAATCCTGCTTCCAAGGCAACAGATAAATTTTTTTTCAAAAAACATAGCAGAAAATACAAATAATTATTATAACGTATTCCTAAAATCTAGCAGCTAATTATATTCATAAATCCAAATATATATAGAAATAAAAGATAAGAAGAAGAAGCAAAAATAAATAAAAGGAACCCACCTCGTTTTGCAGCGAATGGTTTTCCCATAAGAATGCTTTAAGGTTTGGTAAGATGGTCTGATCAAAGACTTTTCTTGTGAGAGATAAACCCTATTTTAGGAGTTTAGGGTTTTAGAGTGACTGAGAGTCGTAGTTTGAAGAGACCCTATTAATAGAGTTCGTTAGTTATATGGACACAATAAAAACAAAATAGACGTTTTTTTTTTCTTTTCCTCCTATTAACTTGAGTTATGCTCATAAAATAATTAATAGAGTTTTTAAAATTTTAATTAATTTTTAATAAAATTCTATTTTAAATTGAATTTTATTAAATAATATTTATTTATTTAATAATTGTATTTAGAATCAGACATAGATTTTAAATCAATTCAGAGTTAATATTTGAATTAATTATTTTAAATATATTATTTAAAAATAAAACAAAAATAATTAATAAAATAAATTAATTTTCAAAAATTTTTAAACTGAACGGCTTAGATACAAATCCTAAACTGATCTGTAAGTTAACGTATGGATCAATCCTTTAAATAAATTATTCAAAATTAAAATAAAATAACTAATAAAACAAATTTTTTTATTTTTTTCTAAGCAAGTTTAATATAGATTTTAAATTGATTAGTGAGTTAAAATATAGATCAATCCTTTAAATATATCATTAAAAATAAAATAAAAATGATTAACAAAATAAAAAAATTTAAAAGTTTTTTTTCCGAACAAATATTGGTTACGAATCCTAAATTGACACATAAATCGAGCTGCCAATCAATTTTTTAATATAGTATTTAAAGATAAAAATAATTAATTAATTATGATAAATTATAAAAAAAATATAAGATGAATTGAGATAGGCACAAAATTACATGAAAAAAAGATTAAAATGATATGATACGAAAAATGAATTAAACATAGCATAAATATGTGTCTTAAAGTTGTGGGTTGGTTAAACAAAAAATATTATTTTAAAAATAAGAAAAAAATTATTTTTTCAAAGCAAGTTGAGTACGAATAAAAGGTTTACTCACGAGTAAACATATG
>JAQSVH010000010.1:435551-446764 GCA_029448705.1 Adansonia digitata
TTTTATTTTTATTATTTTTAAATAGTAATTTAAGATTTAATATAAAATATATTTTTATTTTTATTACTTTTTAAATGGTAATTAAGGATTTAATATAAAATGTGTCCTTAGTTTTATTACTTTTAAATAAAAATTTAATATTTAATATAAAATATTTTTAATATTTTATTATTTATAAATACTATTTTTAATATATATATATATGTATATAAAGGGTGGGTATGTTCTCACCGTCAATGGATTTGCTATCAAATAGAAAGGAATAAAAAGAGGGTAAAGAGGTAATTACAAATTCTTTATCAACAATATTGTTAAAATTTTTTTTAATTATTTTTTTCATTTTCACTCTTTTTAAATAATAATACATGTTTCGTCGTAGCTTTTATTTCTTATTTAACTTTCCTTTAAAATATAAATTGCTTTTAAATTTTGTTTATTTATTTATTTATTCCATGATTTTATTTTATGGACATTATTTTATTTAATTCTTTTATATTTGTTACATATTTCACATGTAATACATATTTTTATTTTTTTGGTATCTCGATAAATATAGTAATGCATTAACATGTTTGTTAATGTTTTTATTATTTAATTGATCATATAACTTCATATTTTTATGTTCTTATTTTCTAAAAAACAATTATTATATGATATCAATTATTTTTTATACATATTTTATCTCGTAATTTTTTTTTTTTTTGCAAAATTTTGATAAAGGTTATAATCATAAAATTTAATTTTCTTGTGACATGTTATATTATATATTTATATTATAATATTTAAAAATTCAGATGTAATTGTAAAAGAATACAAATTTATTTGTTAATATATATTTAAATAAATAGCCAAAACTAATTCTAGCATTATATGTTTTGGTAGTTGAAAGTAATTAAATTTCAAGCATTACGGTAATTCATTTATTTGTGGCGAAGGCAATTGCCACGATTCAGTTCTGTTACACGTAACTACAACATTACGGCCCTCGTGGAATCGGCACTCCTTGGCCTATAGCCACAAAAGAACCACTCTGGCCATTCATGGCAGATTTCTTTTATCAACTTCCATAGCGAATAAAAAAAACACTATTTTAAGACAGCACAAAAGAGTTAGACAGGCAAATAGGCAATGATCGGTATGGTTAAATCCTGTTAGAGACGTCCCCCTTCTTTTGAAATCGGGTTTCATTTCTACAAAGTATAAAAAAAGGGCCAGAAATGAGTGCAATCTCGACACAGACTCAAGCAGCTCTTAAAGCAAGAACAGTTGCAGCATTTAACCCATTTCTCTTTTCATCTAAAGAAGCCTTACCTCCATGTTTATCTTTATTTAAGGTACCAATTTCAGTCCTTTTACTTCTTACTGTTTCATTCGAATTGTCTTTGATGCAATCTTTGGCGAGTTTTTTTTTTTTCTATGTAACTGGTCGTGGCTGATTGAGTTGCTGCTTTCATCTTTAGAACCCCATTTCAGGTTCCTGTGGTTTCTCCTCAAAGGACAACGCTTTCCTCAGGGGCCAATTTAACAACAGACAATTTCTGAGTTTTTACTCAAGCCGTGCTCGCAGAAAGCAAAGAGGTAATTATAATGGAATTACTCTCCTTTTGGCTGTTAATGTTTGAGCTATTTTTGTTGGCGTTTTAGGTAATTCATTTGTTCATCATAATCCTGAAGAAAAGTCTTAAGAACTAAAGATGGAGAAATTTTTAATATAGTTCTTGTGATAGATAGGTTTCATATATGAACATGTGTTCAATGAAAATAGCTAGGTTATTCTCTTCATCTTTAGAGTAAGTGGATGGCCATGTGTTGACATAGCTAAAATACAAATCCCCGGCAAAGTGTTTTTTTTTTTTTAATATTATCTGAAAATTATCCTTTTGTTTGTGATGAAAAGTCGTGTGCAATGCTGCATTCAACTTGCTCATAGTCCGCATGGAACATACGTTTTCATATTGGTGCATGTATCCCCTACTTGGAAAGCTGGGTTCGAACTTTGAATCCCCTGCCCTCATAGGCCATACTCATTTTGCAGTCTTGAAAGATAGAAAACAAGGTTCAGGAATATCATCTCCTAATTTTCTCAATTGTTATGGAATTTGCAACTTTTAAAATCCTTGACTTTAATTTGTATCTAACCATTTGGCCTATAGAGTTGGAATCTTATATTAGATTTCTATAATTTGTGTAAACCGTTTACTTATCATGCTCTGCCATAGAACTTTTTGTTAATGAAATGAAGTAGAAAATCTGAAAAAAGTTGCATTTTTCCAATGCCAAAGGGCTTGTTGTTTCACCCAGCTGTGTCCTTCCACTGACTGAGGAGAACGTGGAGATGGTTTTGGATGAGGTACGTCCTGGCTTAATGGCTGATGGAGGGAATGTGGCTTTGCATGAAATAGATGGCCTCGTTGTGGTCTTGAAATTGCAAGGAGCGTGCGGCTCATGTCCGAGCTCAACAATGACCCTAAAGATGGGAATTGAAACTCGCCTCCGGGATAAAATTCCAGAAATTATGGAAGTAGAGCAGATCATGGACACTGAGACAGGCCTCGAGTTAAATGAAGAGAACATTGAAAAGGTTAGACAACTGAAGCTCTAATGATCATGCATTTTGAGACTTTTTTCACCTCGTTTCTTCATAGCTTAATCATCTAATGCTTATTCTTCATTCATTTACTTGATAATCTCACTGCAAAGGAAACATGAACGTTTGAATAAAAATATGGGAAAACTTGAACTAAGAAAATGTTTACCTTTCTAGCTGAAACATAGGAAGAACAGTAACTATTTATATATTTTACCCTAAAAGGCCTTTCATGCTCCCAATTGCAAAGTATTAAAAGTTTCTGGGCTTTTGTCAAAATTAATTTTGGCTTTTAAATTGAGAGCAATGGTGAATTTATCAAGTACATAACACCAGAAAAGTGTAATGCTCTACAAATTTATTTAAGTTTAAAAGTTGTTCAGTAAAAATAGGTACTTTCAATCTGTAACTTTTATAGAGTTGAGTTGTATTTGTTTGTTGTTCTTTTATTTTCTTCAATATTCTATGCATGCATTCTTAGCAAACAAGGGTTAAGAGCTCGAAAGCAAGACTCTGGACAGAAAACTGCACAATCCACTTTGCTTCGGTGACAAATTGCTTTTATGATTGCATCTTTTGGCTAAGAACAAAGTATTCTCTCTTTGAAACCCTTTCATTTCCTGCTAAATTGTGCTGCCTCAATCAGTATGCATTTCAGATGCACATTATTACTTATTAGTCTCAAATTGCCTGAGTAAATACTGTGATTTTTCCTTTTTTTTTTTTTTTATAACTGATCATGTTTTGTGGTGAAGAAAGAAGTTAACTGAGTAAAAAAGACCTCAAGACAGTTTTTCATTGCAGGTTCTTGACGAGATTAGACCATACCTTGTAGGCACAGGAGGTGGACAACTTGAGCTTGTTCATATAGATGACTATGTTGTAAAAGTTCGACTTAGTGGGCCTGCAGCCGGAGTTATGACTGTCCGTGTTGCATTAACTCAAAAATTGAGGGAAAAAATACCTGCTATTGCAGCTGTCCAACTGCTTGATTGAAAGAAAAAACAATGAGGAACATCATTTTTGTAAAGCTGAAATACCATTCACTGCCTATATCCTGATAGCAACTGTAATTGAACTTTTAAATCCTTACATGGAAATACCAAGCTTTTTGTTAATTGATGGACTGTTTTCCGTATTCTTTGGAGATGTTAACTGACGGAAAATGAATTGTTGTTTGGACATATATCTCTTGTCATATTCTGATCTGAAGGGAAGAGGATAGATCGTTAAATCCTGGTGTGAGACGTGTCATTGAATTGTCATATCTCAGCCTAAGATCTGTTAAAATTTTTACTCTTAACTTGTAATGATAAATTCATTTTTCAGTTCCACGTTGTTTCACACTTTGACTGCTTAATAAGGTGGCAGCGGAATGTATATAGTAATCCCAGCTAATATAGCAGCGGAACTATAGAAAACAATGTGATGCATTGTTTAGGAACCACGAATACAATACAAGTAATGGAGGTATGGTTTTAAGTGGCTACAATCGTTATTTAAATCCGCAACTGTGGTTTAGTCTTTCCAACTTAACTGGGATACTTTTAAAACTGAACTAATGAAGGTGTGGCTGTAGCATAAGGAGAGACCGCTTCCATGGTCATTGAAGGCAAACAGAATACAAGTAAATAAAGGAGATAAGCTTCAATATTCCCTTCATCTGCCAATATTGTGAATCCTAGACATAGTTCAGACAAATGATAAAGAGAACTTTTTTCCAGTTTCCCCTTTTATTCTTAGATCTTGAAAATTCCCAAGTTGTGGAAGGCTGCAACTGCGTCATTCATAAAAATTCATTAAAATACTCATTATATTCTCATATTTAAATACAACCTTGGCTACCACTGTTTGAATAGAACATCCTCTCTATTTATCACTTTATCCAAGTATCAATATGTTCCTTGCCTATCTATTTATTAATAATCATCTTCTTCTTTTGATCCAAGGAATCTCCTAATAACAGCTGCAACAGCACCAAGAAACAAGAAGAAGACAAGAGTGTCAAATCCACCTCCAATACCAACTGCAACACTGGGACCAGGAGCAAAGAATGAAAAAGGTGACCAACCCCAGCCACCATAGAATGGCACACCAAAACCATATCCATAACCTCCAACTAAAGGTGGGGCGACTGGTGGATTGATATAGATATTGGTCCTGAACAAGCATTAGCTTAAGCATTAGCAAAATGGAGTTGTCCAATGAAGATTTGCTTGCAGTGAGATCCAAATTTGATGATACAGCTAAAACTAAAATTAAATAATCAGTTCACATTTCAATCAGAGCATTTGCATTCATGAAAATTGATATAATTGCAACATAACAATTTATCCTTTGAGGATTGTTTAACAGCAGCTTTCCGCTTGGTTCAAGTAAGAGTTCCTCCATGAGAAAAACACCAAACCTTGTTTCGCCAATAAGTTACTTTGTACGATACTCTAATTCGTAAATCATAGAACCTAGTTTACCTTTTAATGACCAAAATAATAAAAAATACTTTGGGATCAAAGTAACAAGACATGCAAACTGGTTTGAAGACTTCCAACTGCCCTAGTGTTCTCTGACAAAATGGTTTATGGTTCCTCAAACACAAATTGTGAAGGTAATTTATTTACCAATAAACTTTATGAAGGTGATGACTACTCTATGATTCGTTTGGCAGCCATAATGCACTGCCAAATGCAAAAGCTCCTGAAACAGTATCTTTCAAGCATCTTGTTTGTCATAGATAATCACTTCTTTGCAATGGAATGTTTTCTTGTTGCATCTTCTATTTACTTATAAGCTAAGACAGACCCATAGATAAAGTAATTTATGAAACAATTTCATATCTGCCACGGTTTTAACAACAACTTCTAGCCTCAGGTTCAACAGTGAAATTAATATAGCCTTTTCAAAAACAAATGGTGGTTAGCTATATAACATTACAGAATCTGATTAATATAATTGACTAATGGCAAGAGAGGACAAAACAACTAGATTGTACTCACCATCGGGCAGCAAGCAAATCGGGATATTTGAATGACTCAAGCTATTTCAATTCTAATGTTTTGGTTTAATCAAATTCAATTTTGTGTAGTAACAGGTTTGATCTTGTGTCATCTATAAATATGTATACTTGAAAGATCGAGGAAAACAATATCTGCAAACCATGTTCAAAATCCTGTAGATGATGATTATTTTGTGCAATATAGTCTCAAAGGTGTTTGGCCAGACTTCAGGGTCTAAGGACAACTCATCAAAGTGCATATAAGTGTTTGCCCAATTCAGCAGCTTGACGAAAAAAGATGCTTTTCAACAAGGATCTTTTCTTCGGCATATAAATGTTTGATAATGAAGTCCGTATCCACTGCCTAGATTTCTTGATTCTAACAAACTCTACTCGCAAGCTCAATACAGGAATCTATGGCCTTAAGTAGGCCCCCTCCTGCTTGGTACACTGAATGGAGCCAGTTTCTTCTACTTTGTTTCTACAAAATTTTATTTTGGGTGCCCAAATACATCTGTTCATCATGACACCAAGGTTTGTTTTCACGTCTACTTTAGATGATCTGCTTGTTATCAACAATGGCACTATCTTTATCTGCTCTTTTCTCAGGTAACTTAGAGCTCCAAGTATTTTACTTTGTGTTATCTCCTCTTTTACCGGTATGTCTCCACATCAGTACAACCATGTAAGCAGATTCCTAGCCCCTTTGCCAACTTCCTCTCGGTGTAACATTCACGATGGTTTTACCTCTGGTGATGCCAGCACTTATTGCAGATTGATTGGAACCTTTCAATACTTGTCCTGATCTTGCATTTTTACAAGTGCTCAGTTTACCCATGCTCCATCATAAGTACATTGGGCTTGTTTTAGATGAATCTAGTGATGCCTCAAGGTCACAATCTTATTCCCATCTATATTGCTCAAGAGGCAGTCTGCTCTTATTTTCAAAGCTTTCAGGTGAACACTTTAGTAGACTGTAAACCCACCTATGCCTACGTACAGTTAGTACGGGAGGAATCAAAAAACACGCGAAATTGATGAAGGCTTCAAGGTGTGTAGTAATGCCACTTTCTTTAAGGCTTTATTCACCCCCACCATTAATTAGGTATGTAAAAGGGTTACCGGCGTATAAACCTCGAGGATACAATGAAGCCCTATGATTGACGGCGTTTTGCATTGACAACATCAATCTACTATGCACTAAGCACTGTGTGACCAAACTACCAAATTTCTATTTGTAATTTTCCATCTAGTTTTCTATCTATGTCTTCCAAATGCGAGGGTTCTATTTATGGGCAAAGGAATGCCTCTTTATATGGACATAACTTTTCTTAGTACATGTCCATTTGGATAGTCACACCACTTGGTAATAAACCAAGAGACATTACTCTTAATTAAATAATTAAGAGACATTACTTTATGATTATTGAAGACATGAACTGCGTCCTCTTGTCATGAGTGCTGTTAAAGCTAAGCCCTTGAGTTCTTAGAAACGGTCACACTTCACACTCACATAGGCAGATCCCATCAAGAGTGTTCCCGTAACTATAACACTCTAACATATTTATATTATGGGTGTATTAAAAGTATATTTACTCATCCTTCCCTTATCATTATGGGTACTTAGCACTTTACCTGGGATGATATATTATGTAATATTATAGTGCTAGCAGCCACATACAGATGATGTACTTTGTCTCGTTGAACTCAAACTTGACGTTATACCAAGCATTGAGTTGAGTTTCCATCATGGGTGACTTAATAGTATAGACTTGTCCTCATCCCTAAATTACCAACATAGCTATGTTAATTTCCATACCACATGGTGAACTTTTATAAATACTTGTATCTTGAAGGTTCACAAGACCAAAAACCTCACCATGTATGAATATACATTCTTTGGCTAAGGAATGCTCTTTAATAATATTTCACTTATCAAGGATATCCTTTATACAATACCGATTCTTTGCTTTGTAATATTCATGGTGATCACTTTATCTATTTTTAATGATAGTTACACATTTGTCTATTTTATTTATTTCTTAATTTCATTATCACCAAATATGTAAACCATACATCACATTGTCCGTTTCAACCAAGTAATTTCTTATAATGAGACCTCAAATCCCTTGGTGAAATAAGACAATATTGTTACTATTTTTTCATAGTTTGTTGTCATAATCAATACATGATTTTAAACTTATTGTGTATATATACTCAAAATACATGACTTTTTATCAACAAACCATATACACACAATGGTGTTTCATATCTCATTTTAGAACAATAGTTAATATTACCAAACCATTACTAGGCTTATCAAGTGACTATTACATAAATACACCCTTCATCAAGGACATTATTAGTCATTTTATTGTTAATAACCAAAGCCTTGTCCTCCACCCAAATGGGATAATAGCTTTCTTCCTGCTATTTTAATATTTTCATTTTTGAGTCATTATTTTCCAAATAGCTCAACTTTTGATTAATATTTTCATATATCCCTTAAACACGATCACTTATGATAACTATCAATATAAAAAGCATTAATCAATGGATGATAAAAGTCACCCTTCCATTAGTTTTATATATCATGCTCATCTATATTTTACAAATCTTATGTCGTGATTCCATAATGACTCCTTTGGAGATCACTTACCAATGCTATATATGGTGGATATAAATATATTTTATTATATTCATAAACAAACTATATATTTATAGCTTTATTCAAACTATATCCACTCTAATCAAATTCATATGCACTACAGCATACACTAAATACCAAATGAGATCAAATAAAATTATATAGGCACATTTGGATCTCCAAATCTTTGTGACCAAAATGACTACTATGTTACACATTCTCCATAAAAGATTTTATTTTGATATTAGAATAGTGACAATATTATAAAAGCTTTTGCTTTCTCACTATTCTACTTTGATCAAAAAATTATCATACAAATAATTTTTAACTTATATCATTCCTAGTCAAAACCACTTCTATATTGATAATAAATTTTGTAAAATAGCCATAAAACCAACATAAATCATGTGACAAATAATAAAATAGGTTAAATACTCATAATTTTGTTTAACCCTTTTAATGTAAACTACCAAAATATGTAACCAAATATAAAACCCATTTAAGTTTATGGTTGTTTTAAGCCAACCAAAATGATCCACCTCATATGTCTATCTATATAATAAACTTCCATTTAGTTTACATACATATATATATATATATACTTGCCAATAAATATATATCTTGTAAGTAAAATTTATAGTAACTTTTTCATATTACCCTCACAGATGTCTCATTATAAGCTATTGAGACTTTAATAAAACTTAATAAATATCCAAAAATCAAATATTTACATATAGATAATTAATTTAAATAGAAGTTCACAAAAACATACTTGGATGTGGAGCATTATGAAAACTTGAGCTGCCATTGATTCTCTTTTATCACTTCAATTTTTTTGCATTACAAATTTAAATAAATATATAAAAGGAAAAATACGCACCTGACACTCCATAACATGCCTTTTACAAGTATTTTTTTACTCTTGCCATGAACCCAAACATTTGTATCTTAACATGCTTATATTAGGCAATGGTTTATTAAATGCTGGGTCTTGCACCTTTCCTTGTATTCTCTTTCACCTTTAATCAAATTTCTCATAAAATTACACAAATAAAACTTTAAAATTATTAGTATGTGGGGAATCGAAAGCACAAGAAATCGACGAAAGCTTCAATGTGTGTAGCAATGCCACTTTCTTTAAGGTTTTATTCGGCCCCACCATTAATTAGGTATGCAAAAGAGTTACCGGCGTATAAACCTCGAGGATACAATGAAATCCTATGATTGACGGCGTTTTGCATTGACGACATCAATCCACTATGCACTAAGCAGTGTGCGATAAAACTACCAAAATTCTATTTGTAATTTTCTATCTATGTCTTCCAAATGTGAGGGTTCTATTTATAGGCAAAGGAATGCCTCTTTATATGGACATAACTTTTCTTAGTACATGTCCATTTGGATAGTCACACCACTTGGTAATTAACCAAGAGACATTGCTCTTAATTAAATAATAAAGAGACATTACTTTATTATTATTGAATACATGAATTTTCATTATTTTGAAAATGTTCCAACACGTACTTATTTGGCAGGAAATGCAAATCTTTTGATGTCATCTAGCTCAGTCCTCTAATGAGAATGAGTATGCTCCTATTGCCTTTGCTGCAGCTGAGCCTATATGGGCGAAAAACCTGATAACTGAAGTGCCTATTACTTTCGCTATGCACCACTTCTACATAATGAAAAAGTTGGAGCAAACTATGTCAGTGCTAGTCTTGCTTCTAAGTTTAGTATCAAGCACTTGGCTCTGGGTTATCACTTTGTGCAAGACATGATTTGGTCAAGGCAAAGTTTCATAAAATGAATTTGACTTATTTTCAAATAACGCAAACGGTGAGCACAGAAAATCCTAGCTAATCAACTGCTGAGTATGAAGGTGCCTCAGCATAAAACTGAAAGTTCTCCTCGACCATCTTTCGCTATCGGGAATCATTTCAATCAGGTCCAGTGCATAGCTATACTTTTGACCGTTAGAAATACCAGTTGTGCCTAAAAAATAACTTTTCTGTGCTAAAATATCTAGGAAGCCACTCTAACTAGCGCCTAATTACTGCTTAAGCAGGTCTTTCTTTATAAGAGCAAGTAAGTTCAACATTCATCCGAATTGTGCAGCTAAGAACTTTTAATAACCCGTCAATCTTTTCTTTTAATTTAGTTTAATGCCTACATTAGAACCACAAATGAGCAATTTTACTGCTTTCAGCAGTACATTGCTCTTCCCCCTTATAATGGATAAATATGGCTCGTATTCAGATCTAAATTAATGCAAACAAAAATAACTTAAATTTAAGAAATTAAAATATAATATTATCTGCTCAATATTCATCCAAAAAAAAAAAAAAAGAATCCCGTTTCTCAAAAACATTGAATCAATATAATAACTAAAGCGGATGCCAAAACTAGTTGTCTAAACAAAATCAGCAGACACCAACAAATTAATAGCTAAACTGCCGAATAACGAATTACCTTGAATTGCTGTTGGCTCTTGGGGCTGAGCGAGGGGCTGATGACCTGAAGGCTTGACCACCAACTCTACCACCCGATTTGGCAGCTGATGCATCTGCAACTGAGCCCAGTGTCAATACCCCAGCTGCCACTGTCACTATTGCTAGCTTTGCCAATTGTTTCTCATTTCTCCTGTACAAAAATCCAGCACCCAAACACAATATTCAGTCATAGAACAAAGTAAGATTTTAAGAACCAAAAAATTTAAAAGAAAAAAAAGGGTGAGAGACATGGAAATTAAGTACCAGGGAGAATCTTTGGAGTCGTCTGGCTGGCATCTGCATGATGTTGGGAAGAGGGCTCACAAATTAATTAATTTGCGACGGAAATATCAGGATCAATTTCTCCCCCGTCTTTGTGCAGACTATCGAGCGGAGTAAAAATAACAATAATACGAATAGCACAATAAAATTAATAAAGAGCACCACAAAAACACAAGATTTTAACGTGAAAAACCTCCTCAGTGTAAGGAGTAAAAA